>WBNO01033422.1:1171-64383 GCA_013400575.1 Peucedramus taeniatus
TTTTAGGTATAATTTTTTCCCCTCTAAAACTAACCTCATGCCTTTCTTGCACAAATTGTGTTTTAGAGATTGAGCAGTTGCAATGTTTTCTAAGGATAACTTCTCCCTGTGCAGTTATTGTTTGATATGGGGTTCTGTGATTCTAGAGTGAGGATCAGATGCATATAACTGATTGTGCTTAAGGGCGTGGAAAGAAGGTTGAAGTTTTGTAGTCTATAGTTGGAAAGTTACACAAATTCCAGTGAGAATGTGAGGTGAAAGTCAGCACTGGATACAAAACTGTCCCTCTTTTCCTGTTTGTATCAAAAGAAATTTTAATCATACTTCTCAGTTCTAAAAAAGTACTTTTGGTGATCAGTAGTTTTGATATCTAAGATAATACATATTACTTTTATTTGACTGCATTTTCTGTTGTCAGATCCTACATATTTTATGGAAGTGGTTTGATTTCTAAGTAACCACTTGTTTTAAAATCAAAAAGGAGAGGTGGTTTGAACTAGAGGTGTGAAACAAATGAAAGAGGCGTGTTTATCAGAATTACTGGTGTGTCTGTAAAACTGCTGGATAGTGTTAATCTGTAATACTTACAGAAATTTTAAGGTCATAATACAGGAACACCTACTGTGCCTATGAAACTATAAGCTATAGGAAATACATACTTGTCTGTTTTTAATAGACTGGCCTGATGAAGCTCTTGAAGTCCATAAAATTAGTGATAAAAACATTTAAAAATTATTATATAGGGTGTAGTATAGTAACTGAGGGTACCTTCCCATATCCTACCAGTCGTAAGAGATACTTAAAAATTGTGGGAAAAAAATTATTTTAATGCTCTGTGGGCCTAGATGAAATCCACATGACAAAGGAATTTGGACTGAAGGCTAAGTTTTTGTCTGTTCTAATCTCATCCCTTGATAACTATCCTTTAAGGAAGAAGAATTGTCCACAAATTAAAAATAGGGCTCTGAGAATTAAGAAAAATTAGGTTAAATGTTCATGTGTGTCACAGACTTGCTGTGTGCCTTTGAGTAATTTGCACTAGTGCCTGGAAATTGGTGAAATGGAATATTTGCCATTCCCAACTTGCCAGGATCTTGTAGCAGTGTGTATGTGAAGGATTGTGAAGGGCTCATGTGTCATTGTTTGCTTACAATACTTAAAAAAAAACTTCTGTATCTTAGGGCCCAATTGATGCTAGAATTTAAGAAATTTGTATCTGATGCATCTTTATTTTCTGGCCAAATACAGAAAATGATGGGTTTATCTTTGATTGAAAAGTTCAGGAATACCTGAGCAATCAGCAAAGCCCTAGTAAACAGAGGAGACCTATATGATTTGCTTAGGCTACAAAGATTGCCCTTAAAAGTGTAATAAACCTGAGATTGCATTGCTTGATATTCCTAACTCATGTTGTCATTTACCAAATTGTTTATACAAAAGGTGCTTGTGGCTGTTAGTATGGGCTCCTGCCAGATAACTATTAGAGAATCCTACCTTCAACCATGTGCTCTTCAGGTCAAATTTAACATAAAGGTCATGCATCAACTCTGCCTATAAAAGGTGAATACATTTTTAGTCTTAAGTCACTGTCTTTTTAAAAAAAAAGTTGTCAATTTTTGTAACTTTATGGGTTTTTTTTTAAAAAAAGCCACTATTAGCACCAAAAGTGTTAATCTGTTTTTTTTCTCCCCCAAAATAATTTTAATCTCCTCATCTTCTCTTGTAGTAGCCTAATGTGGATGCTGGGAATGTAAGTGAAAAGCAATATTTATCCTGATTTATGAATTGAGTGTCCTTTAATTTCAGAAACTTCCTAAAGCAGTCTGTGTGGGTTTTGGTCTCTTTTTTCTTTTTTTGAGAAAGCGAGACAGAAATGTTAGAAAATTCCAATTTAATTTACAAAGATGGATTGGGATTTTTTTACTCCTGAGGGTTTAATATAAAGCATGCATCTTCCAGTAAGTTAAAGAAGAAATTCTAGGATATCTTTGTGGATACTTGAATATCCAGATCACTAGGCCAGTCTGCTTTTTAGCATGCTTGTTTGCACATTGTCTTGGCTTCAAGAGAAGAATTTTTAGTGCTTGCCCTTGGAATATGGCATAGCCTGGAAAGTAGGGCATTTTTTTTTTCAGAGGTGTGGGTTGCTAAGTCTGCCATGTACCCAGCCAGGCAGGCTCATCCCTTAGTTTTTTTTTCCTTTTTAAATTTACTCTGGACATTTTCTGTGTACCTGCTCTAAAAGAAATAGAATTTCTTGAAAGGCAGTGTAGGTTGGGGGAAGACCATCAGGACAAGTAGCACTTTGTCATGCACTGATTAAGGCATTCTGCCATTTCCCAAGGCAGAGAGTCTGAGCAAGATTCCAGATGATCTGCATCTGTTAGTCTGCCTTTATTCCAGCTCTGTGTATTCCTCTTCAGTACCAAATTTTTGGATCAGGTTCGCAGGTAGGTAAGTGGAAATAGACAATGTGAAAATGTGTGTTGGATTTCTTGGATGGGTCTACCTGGAAGGAGTTTTTGGGTCATAACCCATGACATTTGCTATGGTTGGTTGTGGCTGTATTTCAGGTAATGGTGATGTATTCAGGTAATGCATTTCAGGATCATATGTGATTTTGCTATGGCATCTGAAAGGGAAGCATAGTAGATTTATTTTGGGTTTGTGTTGGAGTGTTTTTTGGTGTTTTTTTTTTGGGGGGGGGTGTTTTGCGTTTGGTTGGTGTTTTTTTTTAAGCCCTCTGTTGGAAGACTGTTAATTAATTCCAAGACTTATTTCATTGCCTGATGACTAATCAGTGAGTTGGAGAGTTTTGCTATCAAGAGTTATGGAAAGTTAGCTGTGGTAGGAATCTCACAGATAGTTACTGAAGGAAGTCAGGACAGTGTTCTCAAGCATCCCTAGCCAGGGGAAGAACAAAATGGGTGTGAAAGTGACTGTGATGCTGAAGTTTACTTACAACAGATGCAACTTTCCAAGTGCTGCCCAAGCTATTGAGCAAAATTGAGAAGTGCTGAAAAATCCACTACTTGCCATTGCCATGTACATTGCTACATTTCTGAATGTGATCCACAAGCAATGGAGCTGAAAGACATAATGGGGATTTAGTTTTTCCTTGTGGGGTGCTTTTAACACTACTGCAGTATCAAGAAAATAATTTATAGAAGGTACATCTTTGTATCTGTACTTTGACTACCCCTTTTCCCAGGGAATGTTGTTCAGGTGCTGCCAGTAATCTCTGTTTCTCATTAACACAACAGAAGGTACTGAAATAAATTGGTATCTGCAGTTTCCTTTGCCACTCCTCAGCTCGCTTGCGAGAGTTGATTTGTTCAGGACAGAAAAGACATTTGTCCTATTCATTTGTCCATAAGGTCTGTTCAGCTGTGGGATCTCTTTGACCTCTTCATTCTCTTGAAAAAATGAGTTATTTTCCCTCAAAGATTCTATAATTGAAGCACAGGTAGGAAGCAGTTTGAGAATAAACACTAGATATGTAAAGGGGCTCAAGTGGCAATATTTGGCATCATTATGCACAAATTGCACCTTTGGGGCACAGAAACCTCCTCACCAAGTCAGGGTGTAGTCCTGGAATGTTCTGGGGATGTTCTGAGTTGTTACTGTGGATGAGAAAAACAATTTGATATGAGTGTAGGCCTGGAAAAAGATGCTAAATGAAGGCATTATGCCATATGTGTACTGTGTTAGCTGCTGTTTGCCTCTTGGCACAGGGACAGTCACATGCAGCAGCTTGGGTCTGTGTTTGATCATGGTCATATAAATGTATGTATCATGATACAACAAAAGTTGTATCATGACTGAGTACAAGACAGAAATTGGGCTTTGCAACATATTGTGCTGTGAGCTGAAACATGTTCTGCATGGCTACATTTGTTAGAAGAGAGAGAGAGCAACAACAGGGTAACATGTTGGAAAACTGAGAGCTAACCATTCGAGGGGGAATATCAGGATCAGGATGGTGTGATCATGGACATGGGGCCCCTGCTCTCTTTGCCCTTTGGTCAGTTGGTAGCCATCAGAATGAGTCTAAGTCCTGCATGGTCACTTGAAAATAGTTATCCCTAATTGCCACCATTCTTTACCTGCCCAGTTCAGGGGAGAACAACTGCCAGCTGTTCAGTTTTGGAGGTGCCAGGTGCCATTTGTAAGAGCCTCAGTTTATTGAGGCATGGTATGTCGATGTGGTGTTCCTTTGTGTCATTCTTTATCGACAGAGAGAACAAAAATTTGTTTTATTTTGTTTGATGGAACAAATCCATCATTGTTGATGGATTTTTCTTGTTATTTGCAGTCCTTCAGTTGCTCTGGGAGATCTCACATGTCTTCAGCAGCACGTGACTGCATTGCTGCTGAAGCAATGTCAACAGGCCAGCATGCAGCTAACTCAGGATTAAGCCTGTGAAGATTTGTGGAGTCACTTAAGTATCACTGTCACCAGGGGGTTCTTTGGTGGATTTCTCTATGCCCTTCCATGGCTCATACAGACATTCATTAAAGTCAACCTGAACCACACCTAGGGTCTCTATAATTAGGGCATCATCAGTGGTCTTGTGGATGTGGATAGTGGTTCTGACTGTTGGAAAGGGAGGTAGATGATTGTATTATTCAAGTTGAATCTGTATCTGACCTTCTCCTTGGACTCATGTTGTCCCACACATGTGCAAGGCTAGATGGGAGCAGATACTCCGTGGTATCCTAGCCTGTGTTGAAGTGAGTGAATCACAAAGGGTGCTTTGGCCAACAGCTTCACTGCAATCCCCAAGAGCTGCAGTAATTTAGCACTGCACCTATATGGGAAGGGGACAGTGAAATATTTTGGATTTTGTCTTTTCTCTTCCCTCGTCTCTCTTCTACCTTTGACTCAAACTCCCAGATCTCTATGCTAGTTTTTTGTAGCCCAGCCTTTTGTTGCTGGTATTGCCCAGGTCTGTAGCCTAAGAGTACAGGCTTTAACTAGAAACAGAAAAAAAAAAAACCAGAAGTATCCCAAACCTGTTCTCAGAAGCCACACTCAGACCTGCAGGATCTGAGCTTGGAGGTGTCAGCTACCAAGTTAAGTGACTTCAGTAGAGGTGTTCCTAGCTGCTGTGAGGATACCTGGATTCCTTTTGTTGTCATTTCATGAACTGGTTTGGTTGGCTGCCAGACACTGGACAGTTTGTCTGATGTGGGAATTGTTGTTTGTAGTCTAACCAGTGGAACAACTGACTAGGAAATGGGTGGCAGGCTCTGCCTGTGGACTGTTAGGTGTCTTGTTAGTCAGCATGCTGCATTCAAGGAAGCACTATCCTGCCATCAGTATCATCCACAAGCTTCTTTTATGTGGTAGGAGTGAGGACAGAATATTTCTTATGAGCTTCTCTTTTTGGCCATGGCTTTTCTAGTTAGATGCTTATATTTATTTTGTTTGGTTGGGGTTATTTTCAATTTTTTTTTCTGAAACAGCCATTCTCTTTGTATTCAAGCAATAACACTTGGGGTTTGGGCTTTTAAATTTCTTTTCTTTACAGTCAGTGTGCTTTCTAATGAGGTACATCTCTCAGCCTATCTCTAAAACCAAGTGTGGAAAATGTGCTTTGCCTCATTATCTGAAAGCTAACAAAATTGTCTATTTTAGATCTGAATAGCTGAGAATGAATTATCATGAGAAACTCCCTTTAAGTACGTAATGTTCTTAAAATATGCAAACTTTAAAATATGCATCAAATCCAAAATCTTAGATTTCACCAGGAAGTGAATAAGCAGGCAATGCAGATTGCAGATTATACATATTCATATACTTCTTCATCAAGGTATTTTGTACCACACATTTCTGCCAAGGCAGTCCTAGGAACCAAGCAGAGTCTTTGTATAAAATCTCTGCTTTGGAAAGTTTTAATGGTGTTTGCCCATGTATGATCTGTTGTAATAACCTAATAGCAAAGTGATGAAAACATGAAAAAAGTAGGAAAACCTGAGTCTCAAAAGCTTTGAGGCTTTAAATTAAACATGGGTAGTATGAATGTGTATGGGAAAAGCAGTTATGTTCACCATTGTCAAATGATATAAAATAGATGAGATAATTATAAACTCTACACAAAGGTGCACTCCTTCAGAGAAGAATACTGACATCTTCTCCAGCCCACTTCCATCAGTGAGGTTGCAATGTTATTCCTTTGTAATAAATATATCATGTCAAGAGACAAAAGACATAGGCCAAAATTTTGTAAAAAATGAACCAAACAAACCAATCACCCCCCACAAAGGACCTAAAGCACTGTTATGTAATGACTAAGGGAAGGAAATCAGGAGAACAAGTCATTCATGCAAAATCTTCAGAGCTCTAGTTTTCAGTTTGACAGAAATAGTGTTTCAAGGACGGGTACAGATTTTTTATTTTATGAGATGGTGAACCTGAAGCAATTATGTCAGTTTGATCCTTTGCAGGATCCCAGCTGATCTGGGCATTGCTGGCAGAGCTTTGGCAGAATGACCAGTTTTTCTCGTGTTCTGATAGGGAACATGCATACATTAGTATATATGCTCCAGGCAGCAAAATTGGAAAGCAGAAAAGAACATGAAATGGATCTAAATGCCTGTGCAGCAGTGTTAGAAAGCAAATAACCACAATATTCTTAAAATAGCTTGTGAAATTTCAAGTGAAAAGAAGCCATTTAGAGATGGTAAGAAGGTAAGCATTACTGACGTTTTGTGTCAGATTGTTTGGTAGCAATTGCTCTGGCTATAGCAGAATATCCTTTGGAGATGGCAATAAATTAGCAAAGCAGGATGTTACTGCAAGTGATGTTGGGTGTAGTGATCATGTTAAAAAAAAAACCAACCTAACAAACAAAAAAAACCCAACCCACTCTGCTAGGGCAGAAATAGGCAGATCAGTAAAAACAGAATCTATAGGTGGTGACCAGCTGGAGCAGGGCTGCAGGTCTTGGGTCTTGGCCATGTGGAAAGGATTGGGGCTTTGTAGCCCAGGGCATGGCTTAGGAAGGCTGACCTCCCTCATACCTTTATTCCATTTGTATTTTTAGGCTCAGTTTTGCTTTCAAAAAGTATTGTGTCTGGTGGGCAGAATTCTTCTCTCATGCATGCTACCATTTTTCATCATATATCCTGAGTAATCCGGGGTTGAGGGCAGCAAGTGCTCCAAACCAAGATTTCCACACATGTACACATCTTCAGCTTGTATGTAGACAAAATCTAACACAAATCAACTTTTTTGCCCTGTGGTATTACAGAAGATTAGAAATATAGCTGTAAATTATAGATATTTGTTTCCTCTTATCTAGATCACTATTACTTTTAATCAAATAATGACCAAGTGTACTGGTCACATATCGAGGATGAATTTCTAAAAGCAACCATGCTAAATAACAGGATACATATTTAAGACAGAAAAACTCATCAACATCTTCACTTTGTTGCTTTAACACGGGACATTATTCTGAAAGAATAGATGTAAAAATGAAAAAAAAAAGCCTAAAATCTTGATCAAGCTGTTTGGGTGGGAAAAGATCTGCATTTGCTTCCCAATAATGAGCTGTGACAGCCCATTTCACTTTTTTGGGTCATTGGTCTAACATATCAAGCAGCCATTTAATTTTTTTATTTTCAGTGTTTGTAATTACATACAGCATCAATTATTCATAAGAGCTGAAGTCTCTTTAACTGATGTAAGAGGGAGAGACTTATTTACATCACTTTCAAGGTTCTATGTTCTGACAGGTTAAGTAAACAACTTGCAGAGTAACTCCAGCCAGTGAGTTGGTTTCACTGGGACCCAGCTTCACTGCCCCTGTGCAAGCACACACAGCACAGGGGATAAGCAGGAGGAGGCAGAGATGTGCACACACCTGCAGGGCTGTGATCTTGTGTCCTGGGATGGCTGCTGTGCCTGGAGTGCTGGAATGGAAGGACATGGCTCTTTAGGAAGGACAGGCAGGAGAGATGAGGGGAGGGTGTTGCCCTCATGCCAGTGACCAGCTGGAGTGCATGGAGCAGAGTCTGGGGGGAAAGAGGAGCCATCCCAGAGCCTGTGGGTCAGGATTGAAGGGAGGGCAGGGAGAGGTGACATTGCAGTGGGGGTCTGCTGCTCTGCCAGGCCAGGAAGCACATGAGGTCCTCCATGGGTGTTCTCACATTCAGAAGTCCTGGTGTTCATGGGGGTCTTAATCCACCCCAATATCTGCTGGAAGGACAACACAACAGAGCATAAGAAACCCAGGAGATTCCTGTATTCAATTAATTTCTGGTAACTCCTCCAAGAGATAGGGGAGCCAACAAGGAGAGGTTCTATGCTGAACCTTGTTCTCACCAGCAAGTAGGATCTGGTGAAATGTGAATCTCCAGGGCAGCCTGGGCTGCAGTGACCATGAAGTGGTGGAGTTTGAGGTCCTCAGGGTGGTGGTTGGGATGCACAGCAAGCTCAATACCCTGAACTTCCGCAGAGCAGATTTTGGCCTATTCAGGGATCTGCTTGATAGAGTGCCATGGGAAAAATTCTGGAGGGAAGAGAGGCCTGAGAAAGGTGGTTAATATTCAAGAATTACCTCCTCCAAGCTGAGGAGTGATGCATCCTAACAAAGAGGAAATCAGGTAAAAACGCTAGGAGACCTCTGTGGATGAACAAAGAGCTCCTGGACAAACTCAAACATAAGAAAGAAGCCTACAGCAGGTAGAAGCAAGGACAGGTAACCTGAGAAGAATACAGAGAGATTGTCTGAGCAGCCAGGAGTCAGGTTAGGAAAGCTGAAGCCCTGAAAGAATTACGTCTGGTCAGGGATGTCGAGGGCAGCAAGGAAAGCTTCTATAGATATGTTTGTGATAAAAGTAAGACCAGGGAAAATGTGGGTCTTCTCCAGAAGGAAGTGGGAGACCTGATTATCTGTATGTGAAAAAGGACAAGGTACATAGCAATTTTTTTGCTTCAGTCTTTGCTGGCAAGTGCTCCAGCCACAGCACCCAAGTTGCAGAAGACTTCAAGTCCCAGAAGGGACTGGGAGAATTAAGAACTACCCACTGTAGGAGGTCAGGTTCAATATATTCTGAGGAACCTGAATGTGCACATGTTACTGGGACCTGATGAGATGCATCCATGGGCTCCAAGGGAACTGTCCAAGGAAGTGGCTAGGCCACTACCCATTATATTTGAGAAGTCATGGCAGTCAGTGAAATTTCCACTGCCTGGAAAATGGGAAACATAAGCCCCTTTTCTAAAAGTGGAAAAAAGAGGAAGACCTGGGGAACTACAGACTATTCAGTTGTACCTCAGTGTCTGGTAAGATCATGGAGCAGATCCTCTTGGAAAGTATGCAAACCTATGTGGAAAGTGAGGAGATGATTGGTGACAGCCACATGGCTTCACTAAGGGCAAATAATTTGTGACAAACTTGGTGGCCTTCTACAGCTGGGTTATGGCAGTGGTGGATATGGAAAGAGCAACTGATGTCATCTACCTTGATTTGACACTGTCCTGCATCACATCCTTGTCTCCAGACTGGAGAGGCGTGGATTTGACTACTCCGTGGATAATGAATGGATAGATAATAATGGCTGGGTGCACTCAAAGGGTTGTGACCAACAGCTCCATGTCCAGGAGGAGAGCAGTGAGGGCTGGGGTTCCTCAGGGCTCGCTGCTGGGGTTGCTGCTGTTTGTTTAACACCTCTGTCAGTGACAGGGACTGAGCCCTGGGCACATTTGCCAACAACACCGACTGTGTGGTGCTGCCACACTGGAGGGAAGGGATCCAGAGGGACCTGGACAGGCTTGAGAGGTGGGTCTGGGAGAACCTCATTGTTCAGCACAGCTGAGTGCAAGGTGCTGCACCTGTTTCTGGGCAGTCTGAAGCACAAGTACAGGCTGGAAATGGATTGAAAGCAACCCTGAGAAGGAAGACTTGGTGGTATTGGATGAGAAACTCAACATGACCCCACAGTATGTGCTGGCAGCCCAAAAAACCAACTGCATTTTAGGACTACAGCCTCATGTAAATTTAGTTTATTTTGTATAAGAAAACAACGGGGATAGCGAGACATTCTGGTTTCTGTATATTTTAATCCTTTTGTAGATATATTGATGTCTGCAAAGACAGCAATAATTATGTACGTATTTGTTTTGGTGCAGATGGTTCTAAAATCTATAATGTAATTTTTAATTAAAAAATAAATAAATTTTAGGGCATCCCAAGAGATGAAGCCATTTTTTCTTGCCAACATCTAGTTTTCTTGCAACAGCCAAATTATTCTCTCTCTCTTTTTCTCCCAGTAGCACATAAATGCTACCACTGCAGTGTTGTTTCTCCCTCATCTTTGGCTTCTCAGTCAGTCTACAGGATTCACTGAAAGCCTGCGTTACCTTTATGCCTCACTGCCTGCTTTCTGCTCTCTATAGGAATGCGTGTCTGTGTTCATTCTGTCTCCCCAGCTACAGAGCAGTCTCAATTCCTTAGGGAGCCCTTTCTTCCTGAAAGTGTGTACTTGCAATGCCTTCCAGTAACACATCTTTCTTTGGATGGAGCCAGATCCCTCTGTGTGCAGATCCTACCCTTTTAGGAACTGTTGGTATTCTTCACCAAGGTTAGTCAGAGTTTTGGAGTGGGCTTCAGATATTCTAGAGATGTTAAGATTTCTTTATTGGGAAATTTGTTGGCAGTGTTGCTGTCCAACCTGTCAGGTTCTTTTGCTGACTGGTACATACAGGAGGCACTTGTGATTTACCTTTTCTCTTTGTGTAAAGGCCAAGCCTGTGTGCTGCTGTTCTTCAATTTTGTTTTTAATTTTAAAAAATCCTCTTCTGAGACTGACTTATTTGGTGAGGGAAATAATAAAACATAACTCATGTATTTCATCATTGAAATATTAGCATTATTGTTAAATTTCCAGATTGAAATACAAATATTTTGAAAGCTATACTCTAACTACTGTATTGCCCGGACTGTTTGTCCTCCAGATAATAGCTTTGTATTTGCTGTGCTCATCCCTTCTTCTCAAGCCTCACAGTTGTCATAGCCTTTCACAGAGAAAAGACAAGAACCATTCTCCATAGACCTGGCAGCTCCCTTCTTTGTCAGAGTCATTTCTTCAAACTGTCAGTGAGTTTGTCATGCTTTCCTTGAGATTTTGTGAGGTCTTGTTGGTGTGAAGGTGCATTAACATAACTGTATTGTCTTGTGTTGGTCTCAGCCTCTGAAACAATCATTCTACCTGGATTAATCCTGAACTAAAATGAAAGTTTCCTGTGATGGAGAGAAATTAGAAGGGCTCCAAATTACTGTTATTATCCATAGTGTCCCAGCCTATCATTGTCCTGGGTAATGGGGAATTGACTCTATTTCCTCCATTTGGGACATGAAAACATAAATCTGACTAAAGCATGTATTTTAGAGAGACATTCATTTAGATTTGATTTTGCTTTTGTTCTGATTAGGTCATTCTAATTAATAATCTTTGTGAAAGAAGACAAGTGAATATTAATTAGTGTAATATAGGAATGTGATTGCAATAAGCATAATTCAAAATTTTCTGAAAGTTGAGACCTTTGGTAAGCTTGGAACTGAAAAGGTGGAACATATACTGCCCATGATCCTCATCAGTTAAAATTTAGCCTGGGATTTTGAGGTATATGATGAAAAGACCATAGGTAAATCAGGAATAACTCTACTGAAAACAGTAGAGTTAAATGGAATAAAATCAGACAGTGTGCTGAGAGCAGGTTCTTAGCCTATTGTTCAAATTTGGACTAGGTTTGACCCACTGACCTCAGTGAGGTCCTTGAGAGTTTTAACACCGTTTTGCCCTCAATAGAATAGGAAAAAAATAAGAAATAGGAAAAAAAGTATGATTTTGATATGACATTTGTTTCCTAGGTTCACCTGGGGCATTTGCACTTTCCACACATGGAAGACACGCTGTGGTGTGGATGTTTCTCTTTGTCTATCCATTAAGCTACATTAGAAGTATTCCTGCTTTGTAAATAAGGATGGGATTTAGCAGGCTATGGGCTGCCAAATTTGAAGATTTTGAACGTGTAATAACTTAATTTAATTGTTGAGGTTTTTTTTATTTATTTTTTTTTGTTTTTTTTTAAGGGGGTTTAGTCCTTTGCCATATGAATAAATTGCAGTGGTTAATTGAAAGTGAGGCTTGTGGAAAGTGTTCTAATTTTTACTAACCCTGAAGATTAATCACTAATCCCCTGCCAGCCCTTGTCACTTCGAGCAGGCATTTTGGCTTTGTGTGTTTTTCTCTAAAAGAGCATTACCTTGAGTTGCTGTAAGTGTGGCAGGAGAGCGAGCAGTCTCCTGTTGGCTCTGTCCCCCAGAGCAGCTGCGGGGAGTGGGGTGTGCTCACCCTGCCTTGGGCACACACAGGGTTCCCTGCACTCTGCAGCACACCTGGGGCTGTGTCTTTGCTGTGGTTTGCAGACCTGCAGGAAGCACCAGTTTACAGGTCTGGTTGTCAGAGAGTGCTCAGGCATGTCCTTAACAGCCCCTGGTATGCAGAGCCTCTTCTGGAATCCCAGGCTTACAGTCCCTGACTTCTTAGGAAGGCTGCATATCTAATGTCTGTGATGTCTTTAGCTTCTTATTCCAGGTGACATTAGTGGCACAAGAATCTCTGGCAGTTTCTGAAGCAAAAGCATTTAAATTGTGAGTTTGCAAAAAGAGACAGCTCAGGCTATCAGAACAGGTTAACCATCTAGAGGATGCCCATGTAGGGATACTTTCATAGCATTATCTTAGTCTTTCTACTCTACAAACCACCCCACAGACTCCTATTTCCTCCTCTGCTTACAAAGTTATGCTGCTCTTGATCATTTACCAATTGTTTGTATTTACTTGCTTGATCTGTATTGCCAAAATATTTTAGAAGCTGTACTTCCATACAGTTCTCTGAGCAAGGATTTTCAAACATGAATTTCAGTTGCTAACAAGTGACAGATTGTGGAATTCTCTCTTATGTAGTGCTAAGAATCAAACTACTGGAATATGTCACATAAGTTTGTGCACTTTCAAATGGTAATTTAATCAAAACTTCATCAGGATAGAGACCTCTGTCATTTCTCTCACACACACCCACCCCCCCTCCTGATAATTTTCTCCTGTGAAGTTTGTAATAGATTTTAGTTGAAAGAAAGTAGAACATGAAGAGTCACATTCAATATTGGAGTGACATCATGCTTGTAAACAAGATCCTCTTTGCACAGCTGTACATTATTTTTTGTGATGCAGGACTCTTTCTGATACTGCAAAAAATATTAAATGTCACTGGACATGTTCTGAAATTATCTGTATGTCTGTTTATGCCTTTTATTGGGAAAAATCCTGCCTTTTGCAATGGTGAGGTTTTGCAATCCGTGAGTTTTGTTTGTTCTGTGTTTTGCACAGGTTAGTGGGGATGTGTGTGGCACTCTAAGTTACTGTAGTTTTTTCTCTAGCAAGTTGTTTGAATCAAATCATTTTGAACAACCAGCCCTCAGCACAATGTCACTATAACCTTTAAGATAAAGTATGTTTTTGCTCTGGAGTTAGCTTCAATAGCCACATAAGTATTGCCTCATGCCCATCCCCTTCCCACATTTACTCCTGCTGGAAAATCAGAGGTGTGAACTGGTGTGTGTCAGCAGTGCTGCATCTGCAGTGTTATTTGGGATGGGATAACCCTCCCACAAGGCTGCTGGGTTTCACATTGAAGGGAGCATCCTTGGGCAGCCTGCAGAGCACAAAGCCAGCTGCTCTCTGCTGTGCCTGCACTGAGAGTCCTGAGAACCTGAGTGTGCACATGGCTGAGAGGAGAGAGGGGAGCAGTGTTGGGAAGCAGCTGAAGTGGGCTGGAAATCACAATGCCTAAGCACCACTTCTCCGTGTGTGTAGCTTGGGGCTTGAACCTGTGGATTTAAGTACAGTATTCCTGTGTTCTGTGAGTGGGATTTCAAATCATAATTCAACCTGGATGCCATGACTGTCTCTTGGCATCCCTGTCTCTCTGGGTACCACTTATACTTGAGCTGTGTGAATCAGGACAGTCATCTCAGTCCAAACCTAAGAGTCAGCCTAACTCAGATCCCAATAAGGATGGTGGCTAAAAATAGATATCCAGGGAAGGTGGTAATCACAGGCAGAATAAGTAGTGTTTCTTCCCTGGGAATCTCTCTGCTGTCCCTGATGCTGTGTGGCTCCAGAAGAAGCATTTAATATCCCTCATTGAATATTTCTGTCATTGATTTGTCCATTTGTTTCTGAACCAAGACTTTCCACTCCTGACATGTTTGAAAGATAATTTAGTATTTATTTTATGCCTCAGGAAAAATGCATCTTAGACTTTCTTTTGCCCACCTTACTATGCTTTTCCTGCCAGACATGACCGGGTTGACCACTCATCTACTTTGTATTGAAAACATCTAAATTCCTGTAGGGCTGATTCTTATCTGAGACCTTCTTGTATGCTAATGCTTCCACCTTTCTGGACAACAGAAGTATATTGTGATTTGCTACCAGAAAAATAGAGAGTAGTTCAACTTGCTCCATAACAAAGAACTGTGGGTTCTGTTTTTAAATCTCCCAGTAACACATTTGGATGACCTCCATGAAATCCCAGTCTGGGCAGGAAGGCTTTGTCTGGTTGCTGCTGAAATACTGATTATTCACATAAGCTCAAAAATAATAGCTGATCAAGGTTCTGACATTCTTGCTATTTTTTCTTCTAACAGTAAATAATTTCTAAAATCTGTTGCGCAATAAACTAAGCTTCTTGTAGCCAAATAAAAGAGTGAATTTAGAATTATGTAGCTGAAAAATAACTTTTTTCTTTGACAATACCAGTAACATGTTTCAAATTATGTTAGTTTTGAGCTACATGTTCCTTTTTTTTGTCCGATGTGCCGAGGTAGCTGTCTAGAGGAGTTAAATCTTTATATCTACAGATTATATACAGAACTGACAGCCAAAGCCCTCCCTGAGTTTGGGAGGAAAAGCTTCTGAATGGGAGCAAACCATTTTTTTATGCTTTCCTGTTAGAAATATGTCAGATTCCAATTTTTTTTAATATGAGCACATCTGCTGAGACCTGCTGCAGATTTACTTGCTTGAGGAAACAACTCAGCCATCTGATGGTGACAGTCATGACTGATGTCCTGAAATGAATTTGGCCCAGAACAGTAGTGACAAAATAAACAGTTTTGAGGAATCAAACAGCCCCCATATTACAAAACAGCAGTTGCATAAAATCTGCTGTTTAGATGAAAATGTGTCTACATTTTTTGTCTTTTTATTTCAAGAAAAATTGTTCAGGGGAATTAGAATTCATGTTTCAAAATAACTTTGCTGGTTATGTTACTCTTGTGCTCATCTATATATATGTTTGGGGTTTGAAACAGCTTATTAACCAGAGGTTTCCTTCCTTGTGACTAGCACTCCAAAACTCTGTAGTTGGATTTCCCAGTCTATTTTTTTACCACTTGGACCTGTCACTCCTGTATGTGCTTGTAAAAACCATCTGTGACTGTGGTTCAGAAATTGTAGCTTTGCTCTGGTTTTTTGTCCCCAAAGGAATAAGAAGTCAGTTTGCATCTCAGGCTGTTGTTACTGTCTCTTCTGTTTTCTCAACATTTTTTTCCTTTGGCTTAGGTGTTCAAGACATGATGTATAACTCACATATAAAATTTAGTGGGATAAAATAAAAAGGTTAATATTTTTCATTTTTCAGTTCTGTGTAAACATGAAGAGCAGTTTTTAAGGTTGAATATTAATAAGCACTGTAAGGGCATACATTTTTAATGTGGCTGCTGCCCACATTTGAAATTAGGTCATTCAGATTTTCTTCTTGCTCTTTATTCTAGCAGTTAATGTATCACATGAAAGTAGAGTTCAAGACCAGTGGTTTTTACTAATTAGAAGGCTGAAGGTTGTATTTGGAAGGCAAAACATAAAACTATTTATCTATTTTATCTCTAGTAACTCTTGAAGAAGCTGGTAAACCTAGAAATGAAATAGAGGCAAAGCCATGTGTTTTAAGTTGTGTTTTGCAGTCTCTCCCAGTTGGAAACAAGACAGGAGTCTGATTACAAATGTTTGCAGCATGCAGTTGGAGATGTGCCAGGATGGCACTATAAAACATTTGCAGTGGGGTTTTGGTGGGGGTTGGCATTGTTATTGACTGACCTAAGGAGTTTCAAAGGTTAGTCAAAGCAAAAGTTGATCTTTTAATGGAATTACAAATTAATCTTTTTTTCTACAGGAGTATCCTTAGTTCCAGATTTCCAATAGGTATATTTTGTAAAAATGAAGTAATTTTTCTTACATACCCTGCTTGCATTATTGTTTGCAAGATGCCAATTTCTGTGCACTCAATAAATAATGGAGATGCAGATCTAAATGTTTCACATCCACTCATGAACAGCAGTAAGTAACAGTAACTCTTAGAAAGCTGAAAATGGTCTGGAAAGCTTTTTAGTTAGTATGTGCCATCTCCTGCAAAGCTACTTAAAAGTTAAAGTGAATATGAATGGGTTGCTATAAAGATACAAAAATAATGCTTATCTGCTGTTTGTAGTTGTCACACTTTGAATGAAGTGTAACATTGTTATGTTTAAAGCAAGTTAAACTACAAAAATAATCAAAATGTTGTTTTCTTTCAGCTCCAGCGGTAAACCGATTCACCAGGCGCGCATCAGGTAAGCTGAATCAAGTTCCATTTGTCTGTGTAGTGCTTGAAACATTATGCTGACAGTGCTTGTCCTGTAAAACATAATATGACATTTGTCACAGTTCTTTAAATATGTTCCCTTTGGGCTAACCTCTAATTTGTTACCTGCTTTACTGAAAAATGTAGCCAAGGTTTCAGGTCACGGAACTTGCATGAACCCTTCTAGCTGTGGAATTTATTAAAAACCTAAGCTTTTTTATAAAACACCCTCCCCCCTTTAAGAAAATAATTTCAGTTCTAGCATATCTGAAGGTTGAAAGCAAGAACTGAATGCAATCTGAATGTAAGCAGGGTTACCTTGCTTACTTCACAGACAACCTGAAACTGCAATTTCGTGATCAGCTATGCAGGAAGAAATGTACAACTGTACATTTCACATTACACTGAAATCTGACTTACACATTACACTGAAATCTGACTGTTTTCCAAACCCAGGCTGGTTTGTGTGCATGGTGTGTTGTTGTGCTGTGCAGAGCTGGCAGATTGGGTCTGGAAGCACTGTTCCTGTGGTGGTGGTGTGTGGTTGTGTTGGACGTGCACCTGCCTCACCTGGTGCTGGTTTGTGTATTCTTCAAGTTAGCTTGGTTCTTGCTGGCTCAGAGGACTCTTTACCTTATTTCCATTACATGTAACAGATCCCTCCACATTATGTATCATTAAAAGTTGATATTCTTGGCCTTTCCCGATTGTTCTGCTGTGTCATGTCCTTTAGGCTTAATTTTTGAGGGCTTTTTTTTTTTTCTGAATTGTGAGGCCCAGAATCTGGATCTTATTTGTTTGAAGTACTGTAATCTGAAAATGTGGCATAAAAGTCACCATGAAATGTAATGAGACTCATGGCTGACTCATAAGAGTCAGGAGAGCAGGAGATGTGAGCTATTCCTAGTCATTTCAGTATGCCATGTTCAGTATAAAATGCTCTTTGTTTTCAATTTCAGGTCATTTTTAATAAGTGTATTTCATAATGCAGTAATTCTATCCAGACTTCTAGTTTTGCTAGTTACAACCTTAGTCAGGTAGTCCCTTGTTAATGTAAAAATACTAGTGAAAATCCTCAGGATTACTGAGGAACTGTAGAGAAGAAAAAGGAGGTTTGCAGGATTGGTACACAGCATATAATAGAATCACACAATGGTTTGGGTTGGAAGGAACCTTAAAGATCACCCAGTTCCAACCCCCTGCTATGGGCAGGGTCACCTTTCACTATCCCAGGTTCCTCAGAGCCCTGTCCAGCCTGGCCTTGGACACTTCCAGGGATGGGCCATCCACAGCTGGTCTGGGCAACCTGTGCCAGTGCCTGACCACCTTCACATATGTAGCACAAAGTAAGAAAATGTAATTAATTCCAAATATTCTGATGCTTTAAGTAATGATAATGCTTCATGAGGTACTGTAGCTTGAAATGAAAGGAATGATTTGTTAAGTAGTGCTCAGCAACAGTGAGCAGGGCTCTATGCAAATCACATTTCATGTTTTAAGGAGAGTTCTACTGTGACTGATTGATAGCTGACAGTAATGAATGCAGTCCTTCTAACAGATGTGTGATAAGCTTTTGCATTCAGAGTTTGATTGTTTGAAAAGCTAGTACTTGCACACTAAAAGCCCCCAATCAGTTATTCTTAATGTTTATTTATTATTAATATACCATTTATTTTTAAAAGGAAACTAAAAACATGTTATAAGTCTGAAATTTTTTTTGCAGTTATTGGGGAAATAATTTCTGTGGGGAATTAATATTTCATGTATTTTGGTCTTGTTGTGGAGAGATAGAATAATTATCTTATT
This sequence comes from Peucedramus taeniatus, assembly GCA_013400575.1. Lineage (NCBI taxonomy): Eukaryota > Metazoa > Chordata > Aves > Passeriformes > Fringillidae > Peucedramus > Peucedramus taeniatus. Next base: position 19,676 of record WBNO01033422.1, read on the forward strand.
CAGAATAATTAGTCAGGTGGTGTAGTAAATCAGTTGTAAATCATGTGAATACATTTCAAGCTAGAACAAGGTAATGCTGCAGTCCGCTATGTGTACAATTTTATTGTTAGTGATTGCTTTAATAGTTAAAATAACTATTTTTCAAACAAGAAAGCCTGTGGAAGGTGATAGTTCTTACTTTTCTTCTTAAATGATAAATGACTGTCAGAGAAGTACAGTACATTTAGGAAACTTGATAAAATATAAAATTAAAAACATAAATCAGACTATGCTGATAATATAAACATTTCACAGAGATGTTTGCAGTCCTAACCATATTTTTAAATACCTTTTCTTTAATTGAGCAGTTGTCTGTCTAGATTAAGGCAATCAAGATACCTTGCAAGGGGAAAAGCTAGATTGTAGCTGTTGGGTTTGGGTTTTTTAATGCTTGGTAGCTTAAGGGCCTTCTGTAGTCAAAACTGATCCTCATGTTTAGGAAATGCCATATGTATTATGTAGGCAGACCAAATGAAATGTAGAGTTTTTTTCCCTCAAATATGAGTTTCTCCTAATTTTAGGCTGTTTGGCCAAGAGTTATTTTAAAATTTGAAATGTGCAATATTGTAGATTCTTGACTGCTTTTGAGGATTTTCTTCTGGTGAATATTTCTCCAAGCTAGTGGTGAATATTTGGAGAGTTAGCTGTGGAATGTGGTTTCATGTTGCATCTGATTAATGATATTGCAGACTGATGCTGGGAGTGTGTGGCTTCAGGGTGCCTTTTTGTCATGCCTCTGCCCATAGGTTCTCTCTACTTCTCTTGCACAGATCTAGGAGCTGTACTGCCTGAGGGTGGATTGATTTAAATAAAACAGAAATACATGAGGTTCTGGTGTGTTGATTTGCATTGGGTTTCCAACATTTCCTCACAGAGAACAGTAATTCTCTACAATGGATATTTTGACGTTTCTCTTACTCTTTGGGCAATGCCTTGTATTTTGCTTGGTTGCATAAGATACAGTTATTTTTCCTAACTGAGCTAGGAATTAGGCACCCAGAGCTTAATTGCTGAAGCACCTACTGAAAATAATACAGCACAGCATTTATTATTTAACAGCTGTTCCTGTTAACATACTGAGAATGTATTAATGAACTGTCATTGGTATGTAGAAGAAAGAAGCAGAAGTAAGCCAGGATAAATTAGCTGTTCTGGAATACCAGTTCTTGAAATTTATTGAGCTACCTAATTAGATATCTCTACTGTGTGTTTATTCATATGTATGTGTATATATGCAATGTGGGCTCTATACATAAAATACACTTATAGTGCTGGTGACAGCTACTCACAGGCTAGTTAATAATGCACTCCATTTCACACTCTTAAAAAGAGGAGTTTACTAAGAAGAGGAGATTAAAAATACTTTATAGAGCTAGAATGAACAATGAGACAGCTGCAAGTAGTTAATCCTTTATTTTTCTTTTCAAATCTGGTGGCACTAAGATGAAGAGAAAGGAAAACAACTGTTGAGACGATCAAGAGACTTGAGTGTGGAAAAAAAGGGGAGCATGAAGGGCATCCCTTCGTCCTTCAGATAGGATGTGGGAGGTTCTGTGCAGCCTCATACAGGGGAAAATCTGGGAGCAAGTTTGCCAGAACAATTTTTTCTTCTTCTTTGTGTAAGGTGCCATTAGGAAGAAAGTGACAAAATAAGAGTTTTGGTCTGCAGTATCCTGAACCAGTTTGTGGACTGGATTAGTCATGCCCAGAGTAGCATTTATATCTATCATTGCTACCTCTGAATTTAATAATTCCTACAGGAAGCATGACAATGTACTTAAGAAACATGGTGAATTTTACTGCATTTAGACTATAGGAGTCCTGTTATTGAAAGAATGGCTAATTGCTTTCTAAAACTATGGGAGAGCATAGGTGATATCAAATGAAATGGTTAAATATAAACTAGTATTTAGGAAGAGCAAATCGACATTGCTAGCCAAGAATAGAAAATGTCCCTAGAAACAATATTTCACTTGTGATTTTCAATCAACTCAACTATATTGAGTTTTTCTTAAAAAGATTGGCACCCACTTTCCTGTGGCATATTAAAAATTGTCAGAGAAAGGCAGCATACTGAAATGAAGTGCTATTCCCTTTTATAGAGTAAGGCAGAAGCTGGAGTTGTACCAAAAATAATGGTGTGGAAGTAAGTAACTGTAAAGTCCCCTTTGAAATGGTCGGGTAGGATGCAGTGTTGTAGAAGCATATCAAGTGACAGAAGAAAGAAGAATGAAGAACTTTATTGATGAGCCAGTAATTCCAGTTCTTCAGGAAGAATCACTGGTTGTGCTTCTTCTGAGTGATGAATGTCCCCCAAACCGAATTCAAGTGATGTTGGATTCACCTTTGTTCATTACACACATGTAGTTAATCCAAAATTTGAAATGTTCAATATGTCACATTTCTGAAATAAGCAAGGACATAGCTGACATACAGTGGTATCTAATACTAAAATTCAGTTCAGCACTAAGGCTGCCATTGTTGTGGTAAGGAAAACCAGAAGAAAAAGTGCTGTCAGAATTTGAGACTGTATCTACACTGCATGAACTGAGTACAGTAAAGAAGGCATATTGTGTCCTGTCAGGGTCTTTCTTAAAATTACCATCACTGTAACACTCAAATCCTTTGCTGAATAACAATAAGGGTGTGGTGCACTGAGCTGTAGGCACCTTAGAGCCACTGGATCAGGGAGGATGCTGTGCTTCAGTCTGGTCCTGGTCCTGCTTAAAGCACATGTGTAATAGAATATCCTGAGTTGGTGGGAAAGTACAACTCCTGTCCCAGCACAGGACACCCCAAGTGCCCAAGAGCATTGTCCAAATGCTTTTTGAACTCCATCACATTTGGTGCTGTGGTCGTTTCCCTGGGGAACCTGTTCCAGTGCCCAACCACCCTCTGGGTGAAGAGAGTTTTCCTAATGCCCAACCTAAACCTCCCTGGCACAGCTTCATGCTGTTCCTTTGGATCCTGGTACTGGTCACCCGAATGAAGAGATCAGTGGCTGCCCCTCCCCTTCCCCTTGTTAGGAAGCTGTAGAGAGCTGTGAAGTCTCCCCTCAGTCTCCTCCAGGCTGAATAAGTTAAGTGACCTCATCCATTCCTTGGCTTTCTCCTTCAGACCCTTCACCATCTTCATAGCCCTCCTTTGGAATAATGGCTTTAGATCTTTATTGTGTTGAAGCACCCAAAACTGCCCCCAGCACTCGAGGTGCGGCCGCCCCAGTGCAGAGCAGAGTGGGACAATCACCTCTCTTGCCCTCTGGTGATGCTGTGCCTGATGCCCTCCTGGCTTGGCCCTCCCGGCTGCCAAGGCACTGCTGACTGGCTCTTGGGAATGAAGAACTGATCTCAATGATCTGCCCCACAACACATCTGGGTCTGGGGAAAGTTAGTGATAAAAGCTGTTTCCCATGCAATCCATAATTAATTGATCCAGCTTCCTTTCTTTAGTTCTTCTTGCATAGACTATTTGCTGTGCACTTCTGCAAATGAGACAGTCACAGAAACAAGAGTTTAATTTGCTCGTTTCCTCATATTTTCTGGCAATTTGAGAAAAGTTCCTGTAGAAAATGAAGTATTAACATAGGCCTAGAGATGCTTAAAGAACATGCACATTTGCCTCAACTCCTAACCACTGTTTTAATTCAGAAAGTTTGATAAATAACATCATGAAGTTAAACTGGGGGGTATTTGTTCCTGTCCTGTTTTTACCTTGAGATTTGTTGCTTTTGATGCAGATCTGAAGAAGAGTATGTGTGCTTAGAAGCTCTTCTGCCTCCTTCCGGGTTCAGTTGTTTTGGCCGTTCTCATGACAGATCCTGCCCATGAAACTTTTTCTTCTCTCAGTTGCATTGCATGTATACAAAAACTCTTCCATACTACAGTGTATAGTTAGACAGTAGTATTCTTGTTGAAAAGAAAACAAAATTTAGGCTATCTGCATTATGTCAGGAAGTTTTTAAGTGCTTCATATTCAACTTTCATTCATTTATTCCTCTTTTAAAACTCCGCAACCTGAAGCATAGATTCTAGGAGGTTGTATCAAAGTGTTTTCTTGTATACATGATGAGCAGAGGTTGAATATGAATTTTTCAGAGCCATGATGGAGCTGAGTTACAGAAATAGGCAAACTGTTGCAAATTAATGCAATGCCAGGCTTTAAGCTGGTTTTGTCATAACACTTAAGGCTTAGTAAAAGAAGAAGAGACTTTGTAGATGCAATCTCTAAGGCAAAGTTTGAGGTGGTAGAGGAAGGGAGGAGAAAAGGCAAAGAAGGGGAAAGAGGAAGATGGTAGGAATAAGTATGTAAACCTTGTAATAGGTTGCTATAGAGAGGGCTCTCAATATTTGTCCCAAGGAGGTGGCAGGGAATGAAGGAAATAAACAAATAGCGATTGGCCTAATTTTTACACACACAAATATTTAGGCTATGCCTTGAGGAAAACTCTTGGAATAAATACTCAGTAAAGCAATAGACTAAACTGCACAGGAATGTTGTGTTATCTCAGAAGTTTTAAAGAAAGGTAACACCTTTTCTTGAAGGAATAGAGGTGTAATTCATAGTGCAGCAGGGCATAGATGATTTAGATAGATGGTTTAGATGATTTGTTGGAGTTTCATCTGTATTTCTGTGTTTGTTTGGATGTCTTTGCAATCACGTATTTCTTGACTGCATTTATAAACTGACTAAAATGTACAGAGTAATCATTTTTAAATTGCACAAGTTGGTAAAGCTAGATAGCAACTGTTTCTTTAGAAAATAGGAGAATTGTGTTTTGAGTTCACAAATTACTGTGTATCCCTCTTAATGGAAGATTGTAGTTTTTCCTGCTGTCTTAGTATAACCTTTGTAAAGCATTCTACATATGGTTTTGTATCAATAAAATTAATTGTTGTTTTTTCAGCTATTTGGGCTGGTCTTGTTTCAGACATATGAAACATAAACCAGAGATTGGTGTTGAAATACATATCGAGTTTGTCTTTATGGACTGTTGCCCAGCCTGTTTGAGGAAGAGCTCAGACATCCTAGCAAGGTATCAAATTGTTAGTGACCAATACCTTTAAACTCATTTTTGTATGTAACTGGTACATGAGATGGGCATGGGAAAGTGTGTTTATACATCAAGCCCTACCTGCAGCCAGCAGTGTGGCCTCATCCATAACCACTGTTTGGGCATGGTCCTGTTTGGGACTGTGCCAGAAGCCGGAGGCAATGGTTGGATAACACTGGTTCCGAGCCGGATGGAGCAGCTGGGTAACGGCGGTTCCAAGCTGGAGGCAGTGGTCAGATAACGCCGGTTCTGAGGTGGAGGGAGTGGCTGGTTAATGCTAGTTCTGAGCTGGAGGCAGTGGTCGGATAATGCCGGTTCTGAGCCGGAGGCAATGGCTGGATAATGCCGGTTCTAAGCTGGAGGCAATGGTTGGATAATGCCGGTTCCGAGCCGGAGGGAGTGGTCAGATAATGCCAGTTCCGAGCAATGGTTGGATAATGCCGGTTCCGAGCCGGAGGCAATGGNAGCCGGAGGCAATGGCTGGATAGTGCCGGTTCTGAGCCAGAGGCAATGGCTGGATAATGCTGGTTCTCAGCCAGAGGCAATGGCTGGATAATGCCGGTTCCGAGCCAGAGGCAATGGTCAGGGCAACTGCCGTCAAGTTGAGCTCTGTGCTGAGCATTTTTTACATGTGATTCACTCCCTCTTTTTTGCGTACTTTTGTTATTGATATTGTTGCTGTTACTGTTCTTTCCTTATCTTTTTTCTGTTTCCAGTAAATTGCTCTAATCTCAACCCATGATCTTTACCTTTTGTGCCTCCAGTTCTCCTTTCCCGCCTGTTGTAGGGGGAAGAGAAATGAGTGAGTGGCACATGGGTTTGGAGAGTCTCAGTGGGAGCACTAAATTCTTAAACATCAACAGTCATACTGTGTTTTCTGTTTTAACCTGCTTCTAAGTTTGCATTCATTATTGATAATCTCAGAGATCCCGATAACACATGATCAGAGAAGTTAATAGTCTTCCAATGCTTTCATCAGGATGTTCATAACTCATGATTTTGAAACAAATAAAATAATGTTGGGTTTTTTTAAATTAGAATGTATCCTTGTTGCTGAAAGAAAGAGGAAGGATTTTAAAATAAATTTGGAGCAGGTGTGTATTACTAGTCATTATTTAATAGTTCTAATCTTTTTCTCTAAAATATTTCAGTATCTGTGTCTGTGATAATCTCCTCTTTGGCTGCTCTGCTATATTGTTCTTCCACACTTGTGTTAGGTTAGGGAGGTATGCTCCCTCCACTGTAACTGACAGAGCATGAATCTGTAGGCTGTTGTATTTGCTTACCAGTTTTCCAAAACAATTCCATTCCATCTGTGACTTCATATAGTTTTGACCTTCATGTTATAGAAAATTTATTCTGAAGAATAAAAGATGAGTAAGACAAGGCATGTTTTACATAGCAAGTTGTTCAAAATGGAATAACAGTGTCTGTTGTCTTTATGTGAATGCTTCCTTAAGGGGTTAAGGTGAATAATTCCTTTTCTTGTTCTAGTAACAATTTTGTGTGAAAGTGAAAAAGATTGATTTCTGGTGTCTTCACAATTATTGTGAAGAATTATAATGAGCATGCCAGAATGAAAAATTGCTACAATTTTTCTTTGCTACAATGCCACAATCCACTCATGAGGAAAATTGTATGTATTTATTACATAGAACAGGAAACAGAACTCCATGAGAAAATAAAGAAAAATGAACTTGTCAAAGGAAATATTAAATTGAAATGTTAAAGCCTTGTTTAGTTTTCTTGTTAAACCTGAGATTGCATGGAAACACTAACTCTTTCCCCTCCAGATACATGAGAAAATAATGAAAATGTGGAGATTCGCTTTCAAATAACCAGTCACAGAGGAGGAACCCCCATCAGCCTAAACTCAAAGCTTCAGTCAGTCTTTGAAACCATCTTTCACTCTGAACATCAGCTGCACACTGCAACAAAATTGGGAGTTTATATCCTTAACATTGTTTTGCGAGCAGTCTAGTAAGTGATGAGTGCATCTTTTAAGGCACAAATTCAACGCCTACTTGTCAGCCTTTTTCTCTCCTGCTACCACAGTCTGAGTTTTGGAAATACGGCTTTTGATTGGAGCAGTACTGTAGCAAAACTGTGCTCTCTGAGCTGGGGACTTGGAACACTGAAAGGGGGAAGTCCTAAATAATAATTACTTTCAAGTCTCTCATATTCTTGCCAGTGAGCAACAGGAAAAAACAATTTTTTTCTGCTAGCATTGATTTGGGGGCTAATTTCATACCTCTTCTAGTTGGTCCAGAGCTGAGTACACTTACTCTTTTATTCATTTATTTTTGTCTATCCCATCATAGTAATAAATTATGTATAGCAATATATCATCATAGTAATATACTAATATCAAGGGTAGTTGTGCAGGACACAATTTAATTTTTTCAGGCATTTTCCTTACTGAGAAGATAAGCACTTATGTTATTCTTTATTTTAAAAAACTGCCCCATTTATGCTATCCTTTTGGGAATAAGTTCCTGGGGAATGCCAGCCATCATGACTTTGGGGTTTAGGCTCAAATAGATGAAGTCAAAGAGTCAGCCAACAGCAGACAAAAATGTGTGTGTATGTATTTATAAAGAACATAGCAGAAATGTCTCCCTATATAATGCTTACCTTCTGTTCTGTAGGATTTTTAGGCATATCACAGAATCAATCCTATTTTCTCATGGTTAGTGTGAAGGAATGCTCCAAATGCAAAGTAGCTAAGAAAGAAAAAGAGAAATACTTACGCCTACTGTGTGGCATAATTACAGTGAAAAAGATGAGATCCTAATCTAAAAGATCTTCTTGAGGTGTGCTCCTGGGATCAGTTTGTTCGTGAGTAATTACAGCAGACAATCTAAATTGTCACTGTGGTTCAGTAGTGCCCAATGACATGAATATGTTCTTGCATGTTGGTGAAGACTGTACATTTTGTTAATTGAATTTCTTAGCTGTGCAAGTCAAACCGTGTAGGAAGAACAAGTATGGAGTGCCCCATAGTTCATCCTAATATTTATGGGACTTATTAGACCAACACAGTTGGCTTCTTTAATATGCCATCCAGGAAATTTGTCTGTTGCAAGAATGAGGAAGGGAAAGTGGTACAGTTCTTATGGATCAGTTCAAGAAACACAGTCCACGTGCACAAAATACTAAAATACTGTTGGAGAGCTGCAGTCAGGCAGCTGTCACAGTAGCAAAGCAGAGGCAGGAGCAACACAGTGTGACAATAGCTGATACAATGGGTTAGCAAGGGCCTGGAAGAGAGGAGTAGGAAGCCTATGCTTGATGCAGTCAAAAAGAACAATTAAGTGGGATTTCAAATCCTTTGTGGTACGCCTACCACCAAGTGCCCAGCAGCAGTGCTTGCTGGGTGTGAGACACCCTCACTGCCTGCACTGTGCACATTCCCATCTCTGCAGAAAACCTGCCCTGAAAGGGAAGGAAGATTAAAACATGTGATGATACAAAAGCTGTGCTGCATAAAGGAGACAAAGACTGCCTGCTATTAGAGGCTGCTTTGCTGCAGTCTGACACAAACGTTAGCTCTGAATATTGCCATGCTAACACTCTATACCTGCTGATGTGATCATGCAGCTCATGGTATCCTCACACCTGACTCTGAAGCCAGTTGCTTAAAACCTTCTGCACAGAACTTGACTGTGGAATGGTCAAGAAACTGTAGATTTAAAGTTAAAAGCAACAGGAATAATTTAATTTCTGTAGATGCTCTGTCCCCCACAACAGTGGAATATTACTGTTACCTAACATAGAACAAAAAGCTGTCCTGAGAAATTTACCTATAAAACACTTAATTGAATGGCACACAGCCTTATGTTTTATGTTTTCTAGCTTTTTAAATTAGGTAAATCTAGCAAAATATAGTGTGTAACTGTTGGTGTAGAGAGATGCTTTAAGTGGGACATGATGTTCATGATTTTGTTAAAAACTGTATTAATTTGGAAAAAAATATATGGCAGTAGATACAACCCACTGAGTAATGGTATTTGCTATACTTGCCTAAAAGCCATAAGCCATTTTGTCACATACTATCATTCATTTATGTACTCTAACTTTCTAAGTAGAATTTCTTACATGTTTTCTTTCTGAGTAGACCTTGTGCAGACAGAGTCTCGGGGGTGCCAACTGGCTTTCTTTGTCAGTTGCTGTGGTGATGATCTCCCAAATGATTTTTTAATTTTTATTTTTTATTTTGGTGATCAAATTGGAGGAAAAAACCAATTTGAATTGTGATATAGTGCACTGACACTTGTTTGAAATACTTGGTTTGAATTGCGAATTTTTCAAGAGTGTGCCGACTTTACTTTTCACAAAAAAAAAGTAAAGTTTATCAAGTTACAGAATGTTTTTATTCTATTAAAAAAACTCTTTTCTCCTGCACTTGGCACTGGCAAGGACACACTAGTGTTCAGTTTTGGGCCCCTCACTACAGCAAAGACATAGAGGTGCTGGAGCGAGTTCAGAGAAGGGCAACAGAGCTGGGGAAGGGTCTGGAGCACAAGCCCTACAAGGAGCAGCTGAGGGAGCAGGGGATATTCAGCCTGGAGAAAAGGAGGCCCAGAAGAGACCTTATGGTTCTACAACTGCCTGAAAGGAGGTTGTGGCCAGGTGTAGGTCAATGTCTTCTCCCAGGTAACAAATGACAAGGAGAAATTACCTTCAGTTGCACCAGGGGAATCATACATTGGATATTGGGAAAAATTTATTCACCCAAAGAGTGGTGAAGCATTGGAACAGGCTGCCCAGGGAAGTGATGGAGTCCCTATCCCCGTAAGTGTTCAAAGAATGAATTGATGTGGGACACTGTGATATGTTTAGTGGGTATGGTGGTATTAGGTCAAAGGTTGGACTTGATGATCTTGGAGCTCTTCTCCAATCTTAATGATTCCATGATTCTTTAGGTCATTGGACTTACATAATTTTGATTACTGAAAAATGCCAAGTATACCCATAATTCTGGCATATCCATTTATTTCTGGCAAATAATTCCTAGGATGTACTATTTTGTGGTTCGCCTCTGACCATAAAGTCATTCTTATTTGGAGCTGGAGGAAATTTTTTCAATATCTTGACATTTTCAAAGCTGAAGCAAAATCAATGTCAGTGTTGGTTGACTTTATGTGTGACAAAATAGCTTTAAAATATATCATTAAAAGCTTTCCATTAAGGTTGAATTATTAAGTAGGAAAAAACCCTGTACACCAAAAGTTATAACTGACTGATCATGAGTTACCTTTTCTATCGTGAATTTTTAGACCTTTATATTCCAGACTAGGCCTTATTTTTTACAAGCACTAAATATGTCCCATCAATTTGAATGAGAAAGGAGGTGCTCAGTTGGGTGGAGATTGAGGTGGCAAGTGGTTGTATTGTGCAAGAGAGGAAGCAAATTTCAGGGGCATTTCTATTCATTTCACACTTCTCATGCAGGGCTCTTTAATCAAAACACAACATGACTGAGGGATCATTTGCAAAGGCATTATTTATATGAGCGATTGGAATTGTCTCTATTTATAGATTGGTTGCAATCACATCCAACAACTGAGTTTCTTAGTGCATTTATCACATGAGTGGTGCCAGCAGGAACTCTGTATTTACTTCCCCATGCTGCCCTTTTTAATGAATACTTCTTTTTATGAAACTTCTCTATTTTTCTTCCTGGTGTTGGTTTCATGACTGCAAGGTTAAAACTACCACTGTCCTTCCTTCCTGAGGGTAAAATCAACGCACTTTAATGACGGGGTTGTGAGATTGCACAGTGATGCAGGTGGGTACAGCATACGTAAGTGGCTTAATGGGGAGGAATAATGTAACTCTGGGCTGGCTGGATTAATGGAAACAATTTGCTACCAGCCATTAGGGATGTTTTCTAACAACCAAATGTTTAGCATCATAACTTTTGGAGGGTTTTAACCTACATTTTTATTTTGTGTTCTGAACAAAATGAACTGGGAGTGGCATGACTTCATGTTGTCCTCTTATTTTTGGGGAGGATTGTGTCCAATGAAGACCTGCTATTCTGTTTCCCAGTTAAGTCATTGATCCTTTAGTTGGCACAGACACAGACATGTATTGGGAACTGTCTGTTGTACCTCTTTACCTTCTAACAGAGAAACTAGGGGGGACAGATGCACCAGCATGAGGGAGCAAAGTCTTTATCTCTGATATATCTGCCCTTCTCTGTGTCCCACAGGCTACCCATGCTCTCAGTACAGTGCTTTTACATGGTGTCTCTAATTCTTTTAGAGTCACATAGTCATTAGCAGGCTTCACCCTTATGGGTATATGATGTTAAGAACATTTAACTTCATAAGGGTTTAAAAATACACTGGGGTCCTTCTGCTGTACCCACTGAAACATGTTGCAATATTTATACTTTTTTAATGAAGGTTTGACTGATTTAAAAAAAAAATTGTTTTCAAAGGTGGGTGTATTTTGCTGAGAAGTTATGAATGAGTTTATATGATGAAGAAGATCCTAAATTTCATCAACAGTTCATTGAATTTTTTATCTTCCCTCTTACACTGAGCCTTTTCTTGGGTTTTCAGTGGTGACAACATAATAAGAAATGCTTTATTTTTAACTGTTCTTGAAAAAGAATATAAGAAAATATGAAAAGTCTGTTTCTTACTAGGTGTGTTACAGTAGGAATTCATGCCTATTTTAGATAGTTTTGTTATCATCAATAAATTATTGTGTTCTTCTGTGGGCGATACTCTATGTGACTATTGATGGTTTCTCTATACATCCTTCTCCTTACTGCAGATCCCATTATTTTCCCGTGGCAGTACCTGCAGGGACTTGATACCTGAACCTCCCTCATCCTTAGAGGGAGGAGTGGGTTACAGCACAAGCTATAAAAAATTCAGAGAGGTGTCAGATCCTGCAGCCACTCTGCAGAGATTAACCACTTTCTGCTTAGGTAGATTTTCTTCGGCATGGTGGATCCCATTCTTTTTGCTTAAAGCAGTAGTGTCTTTATAATTTATGTCTATTGCTGTGAGACTTGAGATCTTTGATCCATATGAGAACTATTTTTATTGCTTAGAAAGTGATGCATTCCTGATGAATGCTCTATTTGCTGTTCTCCTAAATTCAGCAAGGGGAGGCATCAAGTGTAGCACGAGAGTGGAGCAGAAAAGCCACCAAGGCCCCACCTGGTTCAGGTGTCTGAGGTTCAGTGACCCTCTTGGTCACTGCCAGGGGCAAGCACCATCTCTGCACCTGTAGGACAAAACTGACTGGGATGTGGTTCCTAAGATGACTCCTCAAGAAAGGGTCTTTTTCCACACTTGTCATGATTAAGACGAGACTGGTGGAGCCCATGGAGATACAGATCTTTTAATATGGATGAAGCTTCTGTCTTGACACTTTGTAGCACTGGCTTACCAAATCTATTTGGTAGATATCACCAAGATATTAAGCATTAAGATATTAAGCAGCTTTCAGTTTTGGGCCCCTCTCTACTCCAGGTGCTGGAGTGTGTCCAGAGAAAGGCAACAGAGCTGGTGAAGGGTCTGGAGCACAAGTCCTATGAGGGAAGAGCTGAGGGAGCTGGGGGTGTTCAGCCTGGAGAAAAGGAGGCTCAGGGGATGCCTTATCACTCTTAAAACTGCCTGAAAGGCGGCTGTAGCCAGGAAGGGATCAGGCTCTTCTCCCAGGCAGCTAGCAACAAGAAAAGAGGACATAGCCTCAGGCTGTGCCAGCAGACACAGGTTTTTTTGGACATCAGGAGGGATTTCTTCACAGAATGGGGTATTAAACACTGGAATGGGCTGCTCCAGGAGGTGGTGGTGTCACCATCCCTGGAGGTGTTCAAGAAAAGAGTGAACATGGAGCTTGGTGCCATGGTCTAGTTGGCAAGGTGGTGACCAGTCAGAGGTTAGACTTGATGATCTCAGGAGTCTTTTCCAACCTGTTTCTCTGAAAATAGTTTCAAATGAGCTACATAGAAGAAAAAGTTTTTTTACCATAAAGCAGTAATGAACTCTGGACCCTCTAATATTGAGGACATTGGGATATAAACACCAATAGCGTGCTCAGAGCTACAACCAATAGCATTTTTGTCTTTTATGCATCTGGGTCTTTGCAGTTCCTGGAGCTTTTTCATATTTTGATGATCATTCTTCTGTATATCCCATTATCCAGACTTTTCAGTTTCTTCATATTATTGATTTCTCTTTGTGCACATCTAAGATGGAAAATATTCACCAGACTTGAATCATCTATACACTGGCCTGTGTGTACTGTGTAACTTTGAGAGCTTCAACTGGTTGTAAATAACTTTCCCTTTGCTTTACAGGTTGGCCCACTGAAAGGCCCCTGAGAGTATAAAAAACCCCACGCTGATTTACAAGTGTTTACACTAAGCACAGTACCTTCAAATTCATTTGTCACAGTATTCCAAGCATGGCACTGCTTATTTTCAACACTTGTAGCTTTCAATTTTTATTGCTTTTTATTGTTTTCTATTTCTTTATAATTAGAATAGCTTTATTTAGCATACCAGCAGTGGGTACCTCAGCAGTCTGATTCATTCAGCTCAGTGTGGTTCATTCAGCCAGAATATTTTTGCTATCTCCTAGCTGAGCTGTTATCTTGGTAACTTTTACACGGAACTATTATTTAATCATTAAAACTGAAATTTGTAGAAGTCTCAAGGGAACTATGTACAAATTAAATCAAGAAGTTATTTGGCACTGCTGCTTACAGATGGGGCATTTATAAAAGAATACAATTTCCTTGGGGTTCCTTCATCTTTCTCTATGGCCTTCATTATTCCCTCTAAGTTTGATCTCTAAAAGAACATTCTGTTACAAATAATTGTTTTGGCTGAATAAGCTAGATGCCACTCTGTCTTACACTAAGGATTTATTTATTCTTTGATAATTAAGAATTTTTGCTGAAAAGCAGCTGTAGGTACTTCGTTTCCTGGGAGAAATGAACTATAAGCCTGAATTCTAGCACCTGGCAAAGTGAGATGTTAACTCTTTAATTTGTGCTGTAATTCTAGGAACATTTGTGAAAAGTGGTTACTGGGATACAGGGTTTCTTAGGATATTGGTTTCAGTAAATATGAAGTGTTTGGCTCAGGTTAGGATCTTCAGTATTTTGCCCTTTCAAATTTAAAGGAATTGTAGCTTACATCTCTTCTCTCATTAGGTAAAAATAAAAAAGAAATAAAAATATTTCCTCCCTTCCATTCAGTAAAAAAAAATTCACATGTATATTGTTTTCCTTAAAGTATGGATCTCTTTTGCATGCACAACACAGTTTCAAGAGGAAACCAAGTTAGAAGCACATGTTTTATGTTTAGTTTTCAAAATGGCAAATGCACTTTTTTCAGAGGTTTTCTGATAAGGATTCAGTTGCTGAGAAATTTGCTGTATTTGCACTCATGAGCTTTTTCCTGTTGTCTTGCAATTTAATTTTCTGCTGAAATGATGTGAGGTCGTGGTTGTAGAGGGGAATGCAAGAGCTGGTTCTAGTGGAGATCTTGTGTATTAAGGCAAGAGACAAGGAGTTGAGGTTTGTGTAAGACAAGAAAGTCTGTTGAAAATGGAGACTACTGGAATATAGCAGCAAAGTATTTGTGGAGATGTGCTCAGCTTTTTCCAAATAATATGACGTAATTATTAAAAATTTGCTGCAGAAGTCAGGAGGCCATTCGTGCAATTTAGTAATTTCTTCTTTATGGGAAGAAGCTCAGTCTTTCTTGATCAGCTGCAGGTGGAGAAGGATGCTTTTGTCATCACAGTCATTCAGGTATGGCATAGACTGGTAAGTCCAAACCAATTGTGTTGTCAGTCTGATGCTGTCTGAGGTCATATTGTCAAGTATTCATCAGTGAACTCCTCCTGCACACATATGTTATTTTCCCAGGGTTCATCCTTTCTTCATATACAGAGTGGTTTTAAGTAAAAACTGAGAAAATGGAGTTAAGTGATAGTGAACATCATAAAAGAGTAATACACCTTGGAGCATCCTATGTGTCCTGATGATACCTCATCCAGCCATTCTGCATCCTCTTGTATAAAACAAGACAGAGTGAAATGGCACTGTGGAATTCTGTGAGATCCACAGAGAGAAGATGAAATAAAACTGGTTTCACAATATGCAGGAAAAAGATAGATATGTTCGTGTGTTTACCCATTTATTCTTTTGAATACAGTAGTATTTAGTTCTTAATGGTGCCAAATGTGTATGTGTGGGAGGGGTGAAGGGTGTTTAGAAAGCTGAAAATAAAAAAATGCCCCCTTTTTTAAGTCCTCAGAGTGCTCTGTCTGCATTTACCATTGACTTGGTGAGAAATACTCGTTTCAAGTAGTGACAGGTCGTTAGCTGAATGAGTGGAGGTTTGGGGTTTTTTTCCTCTTAGAAAAAGATCAGTTCTGTGAGACCTCGATGCCTTTTTTTCTTGTTCTGAGTGGTAAGTAGTCATGCATTTACAGGTTATTATTAAAATATAAGTGTGGTAATCTGTGTTTTCAGGGTGATTATTGTCCCGTTCTCGGAGTGATAATATTTGTAGCCCGTTTATTAGCTTGTTACAGTTGTCTGTCTGGTGTTACAGATGACAGCTGTGTTACAGGTGAGCATGTACTGATTGCTGTGTAGGACTTGCCTTTTTTTACCTTGGTGTGTAGTTGCCAGTATTATTTCATTACAGCTCTTTATGTTTTGACTACGAAAAGGTAAAACAGCATATATATTATTTCATAGTTTTGATTTGTCTTCTGAACTTCCTTTGGCTATTTGAAAAGAATCCTGTCAGCAAAAAGTCTTGACTTTATTTTTTGGAATTGTTGAGAAAACAGATGTTCAAAATCAACCATTTCAAAACTTGGCAGAAATATTTTCCCGAATGTTTTTTGTCTACCTGTCTTCCTGTTATATCTGGAACCTGTTTAGTTAAGTTTGGTTTATCATATTTCTTATAGAGGATTATGTGAGCATGACTTACCCAAGCCAACATACCTAAAATCAGCATGCTAAAATTCCAGGACACAGGCTCCATTAGCTTATTCTCATTTCATTTTGCCTAGCAGCCTGGGCCCAGGAGGAATGAGGAGCATCTCATTACAGAGTATTTTGAAATGTAGAATGTAGGGCACTTCTGGAAAATGGGAGAGGTGGGTTTAAGCTTCCTTACCTTGTTCCCATAGGGTGAAAACCAAAGGTAACTTTGCTATAGCAACCATTCTTTCAAAAGGACGATTCCACCTCTTTTTTAGGTGCCTATTCTCAGCTTGCTGTTTTGAATCCCATATGGCTGCAGAATTTTCTGTGAAGCCTGTTTGAGACTGAATTTTGCACTCCCTTAGCTGCCCAGACCAAATCTTCACTGTATGTGGGATCACAGGCTTTGGCACGTGCCTCTGAAGAACTCTTGAATTTATGACTTAGACAGCATTCCAAAGGTTCATAGGCTTGTTCTAGAATTGGAATTATGTGTACCTTCTCCATTTTGCTGGATGATAGATTGTACTATGTACCATACTATCATACTGTAATGCCTACTATTGGCAGGTTTTTCACCTTATCTGTTTAAATAAGTTTTAAACTGGTCAAATCCCCTGGCAGGACACTGAGGCAAGCTTGTCAGAATCAATAGTTTTGGCTTTGTCTCTGCTCTCCCTACAGCCATTCTTTACATGAGTCTTGGAGGTCACCTTCTGTTGTCTCCCCTCAATGAGATATTTTTCTGCTTTCTTGAATTTTTTAATATCTTTATGTCTCCAGTCATCAGTGATTGTTTTCTTTGTCACTCCTAACCATTTTCTTCCCCTCACTACATCCTTTTTATAGATATCAAGATCTTGTTTTAGTCTTTAAACACTAACACATAAAATAGCCATAAATATGTGCTTTCATAGAACAACCACCACCTTTTTGTGTCATTAGTCTTTGTACCTCTTTGCAGATCCTTGACACACATTTTCTCATGTATTTTCACCCATCTTCCAGCTGCTGTCTACATAGCAGGTTCTTTTCCCTTCCTAAATATGTTATCTGAGAGGTGCTAACACTGTCCCAGAGAGTTTTTGTTTTAACCCTCTTTAAATGGGCTAACAAAATGGGTAAATATTAGGTTGCATTGTTCAGAATGTGTTTTTTTAATAGATGCAATTTATATTTGCTCACATTGTATGTAAGAGATTACTTTTCTAGTGGGAAAATAATTTAGTCTTTCTGATATCATCCTAATGCTGACTTCTCAATAAGAAAAAATATCTGTGATTGAGGTACTATGTAATCACATCACTGTATGGTTTGATATGAAGTACTAAATATGGCAGGAAGAACTGGGTGCAGTTCTGTTTCTATTCTGCAGTATTAGCAAATAAAAAGTTGAAATGTATGCAGAGAGCTCTGTGTCTGCTTAGAGTTTGTCAAATATTTATGCATATTTTATATATATCCCAAATAACTCACTGTACCACTGTGAACTGCTGGACTTGGATGAGGATGGGAACAGAAGGTTACACAAGTCAACATCAGAGTACAGTCTGTTGCTCTGTGTTGTGCTACTCCTTATGCTGTAGTGGGAAAACTTATGGAGGAAGTACTATAATGCATACTATATATTGGCCAACTCTTCTAGTGGAAGTACATCTACTTTTGTGATGATTTATTGTTTAATAACTACCTGCCGTGTTCTGGACACTGTAATGTGTGTTTGTGCTGGATTTCACTAGCCAGACAGACAAAATCAAGCATTTCCTGAGACACCAAGCAAAACTGTCTCCTACCATGATCCACAAGCCTGGCTGGGGTTGTTTTTTTCAGCTCCGTCAAGATAAATTGCACAAATATTGGAAGAACTTAAATAGGACTAGAAAGAGGACTAAGTACTGTGGAAGTCCTTAGGGAAATTCAGTTAAAGCTCCTTTCTGGTGCCCTATTTAAAAATAGGGAATTCTTTCAGCTCCTTGTGCTGAAGTTTGAATAGATAGTTTCTGTGAAGGAGCCTGCTTAGTGATTCAAACCCTTATGACTTCAGGGAGTAGTGTGCATCTTTGACCCAGCAATGAGTGTGCTAGCTGTGATCCAGAGTGCTTTGAAGAAGAGGAAGGTACTATGGTCTAACACATCACAATTACCACTTTTACATACTAGATAATATCAAGACACTTGTGCAAAGGTGTCCACACATGAATAGCTCAACTAGGATAAAGTTATCCAAAAATGTCTTTTGGGGTGTTCTCGTGTTTCTTCAAATGGGCTTTCATAGTGGTCAGTAGAATCTTGATGAAACTTCTGCTTCATTGCGAGAATTTTTGAAACATGAATAACCCCCATGTGGACTTTTAAAGAGAATCCTTGGGAGGTTTTATGACTCACTATTGGCATGGACCTCATTCAAGATGCTACATGTTATATTAGATGCTTTTTCAGAAATGTTTGAGGAAATAGCTTGTCGTTCAACACATTAGAAATAGCACTGGTAGCAGATGGCCAAGAGAAAATGCTGTAGAAAAGTTGATTGTGTGACTCTGATTTCTTGCAAGCATGTAGTGCAGGCTGAGCAAGGTCTTCCAGCCCTGGCAAAATGAAGGTTTTGCTATTGAGCTGTGTAGCTGAGCACAACCCTGGTATTTGGTAGGTGATCGTGACTGTGAAGGCAGCGTTTGGAGAATTGCAGTCTGAGCACTGACAGCAAGAGTAGGTAACTGTCCTTCACGAGCAGCTGATCCTGAAACAGACTGTCTTGGCAGTGCTCCCAAGACTCTGATTCAGTCAGTTCCTGCCTAATGAACTGAAGACCACCTTCCTGATAATTAGGAAGAAACAAGCTGCCTGGATTTTATCCAGCTTCAGATTTTTACACTGACATTCTGAGCACTTAGTTATTTTTGCTAGGTAGTTGACTGCTCAAAAGTTGTTATCCCCTAAGTCATGTGGATTGGAGGGGAAATTTATTTTTGGTTTGTTGCATATGAGGAAATCTTTACAATATGCAAGTCTCTCTGATTGCCAGACCACTTTTTCTGAGTATACATACTTTTATTCCAGTTTGAATAGCATCTCTATTGTAAATGTTCTATGTCTAAAAGGGTACTAACAAAGAATTGCAAGGTATCAGGCATTCTGTGCATTCTGTGTATTCACCTAGTTATGCCTAGATAAAGTTTCAGTTTAGAGACCCCCTCAGGAGCAGGCACTTCACAGACTTCTTTTTGACAGTATCATGGGAAGTGATACCCCAGCGAGCATGCTTTGTTCCAAATTGGTTTATATTCAAAGTAATCTAAAATTCTTGAAATAGTTCCAGGATTTGGCACAAATGGTGGGTCTCAACAGCAGAGCCAGTTGGTATTGCCTTATATGATGCATGGAAATCAGATACATTTTATCTGTCTCATTTCATTGTACACTCAGATGAGAGAGTTGAGCAACCTTTCTCTGGGCTGTTCTTCAGTCCTTATGTTTACTCACAGCTCTTCAGTTGCATCTTCCATATGGAAGATCTTTCTAGTCAAAACCAGGAAGACAGAAATAATATGGTACTTGCTAGTTGTAAGCCTTGAAGGTGAGACCACGACTGGTTGTTTCTCACTGCTACCACCCCCAAAGGGTTTTTGTTTCAATAAAAACTACTTATGGAATTGGAGTTTTGAGGTGCAGGGCTGTCTTTCTAATTCTTCCTCTAGTGGTAGGAACTGGTGAGATGTCAGAAAATAGATTTCCATGTCAGAAACTTTGGAGGTCCAGTAGTACTTGTATAGTTTAGTTTAGAACTACCACCTGGTTTGCAAGGAGTCTCTGTGTACCATACTTCTCATTCAAGAGAAGTAAATCCTGACAAAACAGGAAAAATCTCACACTGTCATTAAGTCACCTTAGCAATTTCCATACAGCTAAACTGGGGAAGGGATGTTTTTACTGTGTGAGGGAGTGGGCATAGCTGCCATAGATAGGGATGTTTATAGGGATGTAGGACATGCTGGTGTAGCTACAGCAGCTGGAGATGGTCTGTTTTCATGCTCTAGCCTGATAATCATGCTGGCAAAATTGTAGTCGTGATTTGAATGGGAGGAAAAAATATTTTCACAGCTCTTCTTCTCTTGAAAAATTCTTTCTAATACAATTTATGACTTGGGAGTTCTGTAGATTGGAAAAAATACACATATATTGATTGGTGTTTTCCTGCCATGTTTTGAATAAAATACATTATTCAGTGTTTATATATGAATTTTTACTGATTTCTTTATTGATAGCTTAGTTTCCTGAAGGAACGAGAGAGCATGACTAACATGTTTTCTGATCTTACAATTGTCAATTGTATGTTAGTTTTCATTTTAGAATTCATTCATGGCTGAAGTGACTGTACTGCTGATTTTGAATGTAAAGCATATTAACCAGGTGAAAACTAGAAAATTTATTTACTTGGAGTGATGAGTTTGAAATTTTCAAAGTTTACCTCTGTCTTGCTGACAAAACAATCCATCTAGATTAGTGCACATATTTCAGTGCATGTGTATTTTCATACTGTCTTTTGATAGTTCATTTTGCCTACAGATACTTTGTGTTGATGTATTTGGCTTTGTTGGTGTTTGTGTCCATCTTGGGGAACTATATGGGAAACATAACCCTCCGCTGGAAAAACTGAAACAAAAAATTGGTTTCACTTAGTTGAGCTTAGCAACCAGTGGAGAAATACGTGCAGTGTTTGTGTCACTATTTTTTAATGCCATAATTATGTGTGGGTTGAAATATGTCCCTAAGAATAGTAGTAGGACTGCTTTTTGAGCAATGATGTGAATCTTGCATTCAGCAGTGGCACATAGCAAAACATGGCAGGGCATCGGAGCATGGTACAGTAGCATGTACTGAGTACTGCTGGGATGTGGAATGAGATAGAGAGGTAAAAAAAAAATAAAATTGAACACTATGAGTATTTCAGCCACCAGCAGTGTGCAGTCATTCAGAATAATTAATGTCTGTGGTGCCAGTCATTAGTCATGGTGCCTTAGGCAAAAGAGATGGGGACCACAGACTCTCTCCTTGGAATACATGAAATGAATGCAGAAGGCATGCTACTGCATGAGCAGCCTGTCATCATCATCAGATGGTGAATTCCTTTGTTTTCCAGGAAATGCATACTAAATGGAGAAGTGGGGGAAACCAGCTTTGCAGCTTGTTGTAACTACTAGGACTCATCTCAAAAGGGATAGGATTTGTCTTAACCAATAAACCATATTTTTAATTAATCTCATTTTAGTCTGAGTATGTAATACAGGTCAGAAGAATCACTTTGTAAAAGTGCCTGTTTCTCTCCATTGACTGTAACTGGAATCCAGATGACTTGTGCAGGTGATGCATGGCTGTGTAAAAGGCATCTCAGTTTTAGATGGTGGGATTCTTATGTGCCAAACCCCAGTGTTCATGTAAGAAAATTCAGTGAACCATAGTAATGTCAGAAACGGTATTTTAAGAACCAAAATAAAATGTATCAAGTTTTTCCATGAGACATCTAGTGGTATGCACTTAGAAATGAATGTGTTACTGAAATAAGAAATAAAGGAAAGGAGATTTCATATTTAAAACAGCAGATTCATAGCATTGGTATTTTCTTTGTGACCCAAATGAAGGCAAAATAAGTACAGATTTGTAACCAGAAGAGTAAGTTTCTCATCACAGATGATAAGAATAAATCCATTTGGAATTTGGGCATATGGGCACTAGTCAGGAGAAACTGCAGTTCTTAAATATATTGTCCATAACCGCTGATAAGCAAGAAATATTTAATGAAGGAACCTGCTGATAGTAGCTGCTGAGACTGACTGAAATGCATTTCTAGCAGAGAAGACTGATGTGCAGAGACACAAGCTGACCCAAAATAAATACCCAGGAACACACTCTCTTTCTGGACTGATCTTGCTACATGAAAGGGACATAAGGTGATTCAGGTTGGGCATGGATGAGAAAAATTCTGTTTCTTTTGTGTGTTCTGGAAGACTATTAAATGTTCAGCTAGGCCCTCTGAGACCGGTCAGTTCTGGCATAAGAGTACCAAAGCTAGTATTAAATGAAATTCCTGATTTTTAAAATCCTTTTCACACAGAGGTAAGGACAGGAGGTCCCTGTACCTCAGGCTGAAGCACACTCCATTCTCCCAGCAGCACACTGCACTGTAACACAGACTGTTGGCTCCCACGCACACGTGCGTGCACTGGGGCACAGCTGAAACAAAACAGTGATTTACATTGTGATGGGTTATATGGTGCTTACTTGGCATGTTATTATTGTTGCTCTTTAAATAAAATCCCCTGAAGTTTATTTCTGATGAGATTGTAGTAACTGTAGTACCATTAAACAGTCGTTAGGAACATTTTGTTTATGTAGAATTAAAATATTGTTGTTGTTCAAGAGATTGCAGACTTCCTTTTGCAGGCATTTGTAATTATTTGGGACCAAATCCACTTTCCAGTAAACTGGACAGGAATCTCACTCAGTTCCAGAGGGACTTGTGTCAAATTCTTTAGGTTTTTGAAAATGCCAAGTTTTATAAAATTGAGATTTTAGTTGAGTGCTTCATACAGGGGGGACTAAGACTTTGCTTAATATGTGCAATTATGTCCTTTACCATGAAATCTTTTTAATTGGATGTGGTAATGAGGAGGTTGATGGGTCTACCTAGTTACTAGTTCATAAGTTGTTTGTTTAATAACAGAGGAAGTATGGGGAATAAACAGGACACCAAATGTTAATCCATGAGCAACACTGTGACTGAACTGGCATAGCAAAGACGTGGTGGGAGGACAGGGGGGAGGAAGAGGCTGTTGTATATTTTGGTTCAGATATTTGTGCTGTGGCCCAGCTGTAGAGGGAGTTGGACATACAGATGCTTTATGAGTAATAATAATAATAATAGGAAAAAGCTCATGGGCTCCATTGTCATGCAGGCATTGCACAGACCTCCAAAAAGTTCAGGTAGGTGAGGATTTTCATTGTCAGGGTACAGGTGATGGTGAAAATGAGTGATTTTAATAAACAGTCACCTGCTGGAAGCCAATGAAGGAGAATACCAATGTGCTTTGCCATGAACTTATGACCAAATTTTGAGACAGTGGGAAAAGTAAACTAAAGGGGAGCTGTTATATTTCATACCAACTCTAAGGGAGAAACTGTTAAAGCATTGGGAGAGAAAAGGCAGGTTGAGTGGGAATTACCCCTCAATGTCAGATTTCAGGAGATAAAAGAATTAGAACAACAGGTTTCAAGGAGATATGAGAGGACAGATGGCATAACCTGTTTGTAAAGGAGTCTTGAGAAAAGAAGTGAAAGAATTGTTTGTTCCTCAAAGAAAAACTATAAAGAGAAAAATGCAAATTGGGACAGCACTGAGAAGGACAAAAAGCATAGTAAAATAAATCTGTCTAAAATATAAGAAGCTCATTTATATCAAGCACAAGGAGGAACCATGTGCAAAATTAAAACTAGTTTGGATTATTTAGAACAAATACAAACGAATAGCAAAAGATGCAGAGAAAAACAGAACACACAAAAGAAGCCAAGACCAAAAAATGTGTACAGGAAAAGATTGTGTACAAGTACATGAGGAGTAACAGAAATGGTTCTGGAAGTATATTTTTGGTAGAAGCATGTTCTAGGAAAGTGTTGACCTACTGATTAACAGAAGCACATTGGTCTTCACTAGTGTTATTTTAAGTATATGGAAAACAGCCTAGAACAGAGAAAGGACAAATCAGACAGTACTTAATGTGTTAGGTGCTCCCAGGTTAGCTGTGCCTCAGATTTGCTATATTTGGAAACTGGAAGAATTTTCTAAATTAGTCTCAGCCCTGTTAGCAGTTATCATTGATAATCTGAAGAAGAAGAAGGAGTGTGAAAAATAGAAAAACACATCCTTAAAAGGAGGCTGGAGCTATGGATGGAAGAGTCCTGTCACAGATTTGCAGATCATTTTTGTTCCTAGAAAAATTACATACAAATAATAATTTTGTAAATACCTGGAGGAAAGTAACAAACAGCAATCAGCATGGATTTGTTGGAACTATCTAATACCCTGTAACAAGAGATTAAAATTTGTGGATAAAAGGAGCAGATGCCCTACATTTTCATTTTAAGAAACTTCTGAATGCTGTCTTACAAGAGTCCCCTATAAACAAGCTAGGGAACATCAAGCAGTATTTATATGTAAGTTGCATGGGATATAGTTGCACAGCTGGTTGGATAAGGTAAACCCCAAGCAGCTACTGCTGTTTCACTGCTGTATTCCACAGGAGTTTATTTTAGTCACTAATATGCTTTTTCAGCAATAATCTGGATTATGTTTTAGAAAATATGCTTATTAAATCTGCAGTTCTCACGAAGATGTGAATGAATTGGAAGAATGCCAGAGAACAGGATTAGAATTGAAAATGATCTTGAAATGGCTTTGAAAATAAAGTAATATTTAGCAGGTGTAAGGGTATGGTATTATACTTGGGCAGAATAGCCATAGACAGGCACAGGACAGACGGTTAAGCAGTGAGTTTTGAAAATGATATATGTCATAAATATTACAGGAATAGACATAGTCAAGGTATTGTAAAGAAGGCATGGATGGATGAAAAAGACATATAATCTGTAACATGTAAGGAGTAATTCATCTGATGTACTCAGTGCTCTGCTCGGTTCAAATACTGGGACCAGTTTGAGCATCACATTTCAATACAGATATAGCTAATTAAAGGGATTTCAGGGAATGGCAATAAAGATAGTTAGAGAGCTAAAAACCAGGACTTGTAAGGAAGAAAAAAAAAAAAGAACCATAATTATTTAGCCTTGAAAGTAAAATGTAGGTAGGAACAAAAAGTTTTCAAGTATGTGAAAAACCCCAACAAAGCACCTTGAGCCAACCAACCAACCATCCAAAGAAACACACCCTAAACCACCTTGAACCTACACAGAGGAAGGGAATGATCTGATCTCTGCATCCTGTATGGATAGTTTAAATTATAAGAGAAAAAATTAATTTAGACATCAAAAAAAAATTCCTGACCATAAGGTGAGATACTTAGAATAAGTTAGGTGAGAAATTGGTAAGTGTATTAGCAGTCTTTCAAAACAGGGCAAGCCTATCCAAAAATGATACAAAAATGTAGCTTTGTTTCATCTGCAGTTTGGAGTTGAGTGGACCCTCTGGAGCCTCTCAGCAGTATGAATGTGTTACATTACTGTGTATTATTGCTGTGCCACTCAATGCATTTTCTGTTCTGTAAATCTTGTGAAACACTACTGTAATTGGAATTAAGATTATCCTTTTTCTTTTATTTCAGTGTGTGCAGAAGCTTACAATCCTGATGAGGAAGAGGACGACGCAGAATCTAGGGTACTTCATGCTTAGAGTCAAATACTTTTTCAATTCTCAGGCATTAAATTTAGGAGGAAAAATGTAACAGCTTTACCATTTCTTTCCAAAAACATTGTTATTATAATATACTTTAGTAATCTCTTGGGAGTTTGTGTTAAAGGAACATTTAAAAATTCTCTGTAATAGTCACCCATGTAGGATTTGATGTATTATTCTTAATTACCAAACCTGTGGTACATGGTTAAGGAAACATTTTTGTGCAACTGTATTTACCCCTGGAGCAGCTGCTTCTAAAAACTCTTACTTGGTGTCCTCATAATCTTGCAGTAGTTTCTTTTCTCAAAAGGCAGTAAAAAGTTAAACTCTAAAATTGCTAAGATTTTTCAAGGTACAATGTGACAAATAATGAACTGTATTTATTTCTTTTATTTGTGCCACTACACTAGTTTTTAAGATGAAATAGCATGAGTTTCAGGAGAATTTTAATTGTTTATATTCTATCTAATTTTCTGGCTTATTACACTGTCCAAAAGGTTGCCCTATAGTATTACAGCTATACATAGCATATCTTTTGAAGCATATGAGTTGAACAACTTGATTGATACTCAGATGAACCAGACACTGGTAATTTAGTAAATCTCTGGCTCACTCAGATAGTGTCAAATCTGTTGTTTACTCTGTGAAACTTCTGATATAAATTTAAAACAGATTTCACAAAGTATTCTTTAGGAAGTATTCATGGCAAATGGCCGAATGTAACAGTGGTGCTTTTTATAAAACATGCATGCCCCAAATATGATTGGAGATTGGTAATGTTTATGTAGCAGTAGTGTAGATAAAGGTGTCCAGAACGGCTTGCAGAAATGGATTCCACAGGTGTAAAGATTTTGTGAGCTTAAATATAGCAGTGTTTCATTTGCTAATGCTGTGGTGATACCATTTTATCACCTGGTGTTTATTCAAATCCTGAAGGTTTTGAAATGCGAGAGTTATGAATAGTGGCCAAAATATTGTGTAAAATGCTTAGTTGAATTAGCTCAGTCCTTCAGCTAGTGCTACTATATGATAATCACTCTAAGAGCTTTTGTATTATATCCCTCAGATTATTCACCCCAAAACAGATGATCAAAGAAACAGACTGCAGGAGGCATGCAAGGACATCCTTCTTTTTAAGAACCTAGATCCGGTAAGAAATTCTTGGTAATGAACAGCATTTAGCAGTGCTGCTAAGAATTGTTTCTTTTGAGCTTTGGAACAGAAATTTACAGATTTGACTTTTATAACCTCTTATATATGCTTTCTTGACCATTTAATAAATTCCAGAAATGCCATTTTTTTAAACTGATCCGTCATGTATAGAGTCTTTTGTTTACCACCACAAGTGATAATACTGAAATACGTTAATATTAATCTGTACATTAATAAAAAATGGATACATTTATCATATTAATTATTGTATTTTCTTATTTTAAATCTGCCTGTACACTGATGTCTATAAACACAGTCAACTGGAATGTTTAAGTTTTTTCTATTAGTTACTTTTTAGCATCAAAAAGTGCTGAGTGCTCCATCAAAACAGAACATTACCCCCAAAGCCATCAGTTTAGCTATGGATGTAATTGAACAAGTGAATTATGCAGTAGAGGGAAAGAGAAAGGTACCAGTGATGTGTTTACATTATTGTTTTGCTTAACGTAGATACCATAAAAAAGCTTCAGGTAATTTTCTTCCACGCAAATAATTTATTTCTGTTTTGTATAAAAACAACGATGAACTTTTAAGAAAGCCTAAGTGCACTGAATGAATGATCTGGCTCAGACAAAGGTGATATTGCTACCAAAAAAGCACACAGGATTGTTTTAGGGAAAAGGTGAGCGTATGAATCAAAACATGCATACTGAGGTTGGGATGACTCACAGCATCCCAAATGCTTTCTCAAGAGATTTGATTCAGTGCTGTCAAGGGAGGGAGCATGAGGGAACGAGAAACAATTATGTAGATTTTTAAGTATGAGAACAGAAAGTTTAAAATTTGATTCAAGAGGGAGCTAACAGAAGGACCGGCCTGCAGCTCTGTTTGGAAGTCAGGTGCTATTAGAAAATGCACATTAATTTGTGCTGCAGGTTTCCAGCTCCTGCTTCTGTCTGCAGAAAGACTGAACCATGACCCTGGGTCCTCTTCACTTAGAAGCCCCGAGGAGCAGTGAGCCACAAAGCCCCAGCTTAGCAGAAGCCTGGAATTAATGTTATGGAAGGGCATCAAGTCTCAACGTGGGTGCTCATGTATGTGCATTCTTGGGACAGTGGGGATCCTGACACAGAAGGTTCCCTAACTCCCTCATGCTGTTTGTTTAATAGGTAGTTAATCAGCTGTTCCACTATAATTGTTCAAGCTAAAGCCATGCACACATTTACCCTTCGGCTCCTGAATTATTTTTCTGAATAGCTTCAGGGAATCAAAGACATTTGTGGGCATCTGCTCTGGATATGAAATTGCTTTATTATATATTTTCTTTATTTTTGGTGTGTCCTGGCTTCCACTTGGCTGGACCATCATTACATTAGCCTGCCAATGGCATCTTGGCAGACCCCTCTTGGTTAAGCTCTGAGCATTTCTCTCTTATGAGCCCTGCAACAGGATGGATTATTGCGTGCTCCTAGAACCTGCTGTGATGTTAGTAGTGCTTACAGCATCAATCATCTGCATGGAATCTGCTTTGCATTACAGCAAGAGCTGTATCTTCTGTCCCAATAGCCATCACTTGGTCTGGAGGATAGGGGTCTGTTGGCTATATTGTAATCTTGTGTAGACATAGAGCATTAAACTGCTCCAGTGTAGGCACTTGATGGACTTTTTCCAAGGATTAATTCTTCCAAGGAATACTGAGGGATTTTTCCTCTGCTTATGAAGCTCTTCTCAGGACTGTGCTTGCTGTCTTGATACTGATGTTTTGAACTATTTTTTTCAATTCTTCTTTTGTATCAGTTACCTGTAATTGCTAATAGTTCCAACAGTCTGTTCCAGGTGCTTAGCAGAAAACTTCTGAGCTGAGTTCTCCCTTTAAGGTCTGCAATCCAAAGCCTCAAAATGCTCTCTGGGGATCTCCCAAGCCTTATTCTCCCCCTTTTGCTCAGATTGTCCAGTAGATTAAGAACACTTCCTCCTGCTTGAAATTCTTTACAGGCATCATTCTGGAAAGTTGAATAACATAATTTTTGTAAAAGAGTTTTCCATTACAATAATTTTATTCATAAAAGACACTGGAAAACTACTGAGCTCTGAAGAGAGCAAAGTTATTAAAATGTAGCCTTCTTAAGTCTTGCTTGTTCCTTCTGTGGAGCCAGGATCTGTAGTCCCTGGGGAACTTCTCCCACTCCTCCTTCTTGTTCTGCCTCTGAGCAGCAACTCAAGGGCTCTGCCAGTGTAGTTGCAGTAATTAAATATTCCTGTGCCAGCTCTCTTCCTCACCTCTGCCTCTCCATGAGAGATGCTGCAGTTTACAGAGTGGTGTATTAGCAAAAACCTTATTCATCTTGAAGAGAGATAATATCTTCTGCTGCTAAAGCTCAAGTCTCTGGAACAAAAGTCAAGCTTTGTATTGATAGCATCTCCCGCTACCACTGTTGTGGTTTTTGGATATTTTTTTCCTTGTATTGAACTTCAGCTTCTTTCTGCTGTAGTTCTGTGTATGAAAGCCACCATTTCAAAGGTCACTTAGAGGGGAACAGAAGATGTAAAGGGCTCAGTGGCTTTTCCCCGATGGCCTTTTAGAGGGTGTCAAATACGATTTTCAAGCACAGAGTACCATGTCTTACAGTGTGATCAGAATTGCATTCAGTACATGATGCTCAGCAAAGTCCACCTTTTCTTAATACTTTATCCCACCTTCACACATTGTATTTTAATTTGAATGGAAGGATAAGATAAGGCTATCACTAAAGCCAAATGAGAAGTTGCAGTAGTTGGGAGTGACTTACAGCTCTCTGCTCAGCGTGTTAATTATAGAGGGCATTTGAAATTACAAGAACCATCACATAAAATTAAAACCCAGCAGAACCATTTGAATTGTAAGGCTGAATGAGAGAGGAGAAGAAGATAACCTTCAGACTTTGAGACAACTTAGGACTTGCTATACACACACAACACTGTCTTGAACCCTTGTTTAACTACAGTAGTTTTTGAATAACAGGTAAATTTGCACATATATATTTATAAATATCAATATTTCACATATTGTCTGAGATTATAATTTTAATAATGTAAAGAAACACCAGTTTTCATATATTTCCCTGTGCAACATTCTTATGTTCTAAAGGCCTACTCTTATAGTCTAAAGTCTGTGAAGTTATTCAAATTTTATGGAAACTTTCTTTAACTTTGTAGATTGATGAGGATGTGACCAGTCAGGGAATGTGAGTTCAGCAATGTATTCCTTAGTTAACTCCATTAAATGAAAAATACTTTTAAAGAATTGACATTTTAGTAATTTTTTGCATTTCTGGGGACTTAATCATTTGCCATCTAGTTGCTGTCACTCAATATAAGTTTTTCATAGCGTGTTAGTTTTGGAAAAATTACTTCAAGAGAAGAATATGAATTGAAACATTCATTTGCAACAAGAAGAGGAAAGGGGGTTTTGCAGATGTACTTGGTTACTTTTTAGAGGACCAGATCAGGAAAGAATCAGGAGACAGGTCTATTGAGATGTTTGTTTTCTTCTTCCCTTGCTATATTAGATTAACTCATTCCTCTTCTAATGTATCTCTTCCTGTTCTTCCCAGGAAAACCTCTTAGTTGTAGAGTAATGTTTATTGTCCTCAGTTGCTTGCCTCCCCATTGCCAGAAACCATACTATGCCTGTTTTGCTCCCAGGATTGTCGTGATGTGCCAGACTGGTTACTCTACCTGCACCTCCTTTGTGCTCCAGGTGCTGGAGGTTACTACAGTGGGCTCTGAAGCTGCTCTCTTTCCCTTCCACTTTCATTTTGTGTAAGCCAGCAAGGAGAAAACAAGATGATGACCTAATGTCTTCAGCCCTTACAGAGAATAAGCCTGAGGTTGCTATCACTGAAATTTCTCTCTGTTCAGCCGAACAACTGTTTTATCACCAGGAGGAATAGCAGCAGCAGCAGCTCATCTACTGGCCAAGGAAGCCTTCTACACTTACTTTTAACAATACAGTTCAGAGTTGTTCTTTTGGTTTTGTCTCTTAAGAGGAAAATGTGCTGGGGTGATTAACAACAGGCTATTTCCTTTGGAAATGACAGCTCACAGAGCAGCAGCTAAAAAACCTGATGAACCTCTTATCAGAGCAAGAGGCTGGCTCAAGGGGCTGATACCATCCAAGCTGAGCTGTGCCCTTGCACTTAAAGTCTGAATCCTTTCTTTGGCAAAAATTCACAAGCAGTGTTAGATCATCTATTCTCTTTCAGAGAAGTTTAATATTGGAGAGCTTTTCCCTGCTAATGCTTGTACAGAGTATATAAAATAGGTCTTGACCCTTTTCTAAAAAGTAATAAATTATACATATTGTTCACAAATATGCAAAAGCAATTTCTGGGCATATTGCCACTTATGTACCTGGAGAATTAGTATGAGAGGGCACAAATATTGATCAATCAATTAGAACTGATTAACTTGAAGGAAGATGAAAGAGAACATAATGTAACTGTTTTATGAATAGTGGAATCTTATACTTAAGGCAAAATCATTCCTTGAAACCACTAACAGAAGATTCTCATGCTGCTCTCAGGTTCTTAAGAATTTTGGTGAAGAATTAAAACTGCAGATTTTGGAGCAATTAATGGAAATATACACCCCACCCTCCATACCTGAGCCCAGAGTGCCTGATCATGTGAACACTCTGCCCTCTTAGATGACACAAAGGTGATGACATTGAGGTGCCCTTCCAGAGAAGGGCAGTGGAGCTGGGGAAGGGTCTGGAGGACAAGTCCTTTGAGGATCAGCTGGGGGAGCTGGAGATGTTCAGCCTGGAGAAAAGGAGGCTCAGGGGAGACCTTATCACTCTGTACACTCACCTGCAAGAGGCTGTGAGCAGGTGGGTGTCAGTCTCTTCCCTTAAGTAACAGGACCAGAGGAAATGGCTTCAAATTGACCCAGAGCAGGTTCAGATTGGATATTAGGAAAAATTTCTTCACTGAAAGTGTTGTCAAGCATTGGAAGAGGAAAATGTTTGGGTCCCTGGAGGTATTGAAAAGATGTATAGTTGTGGCACTTGGGGGAGTTACAAAGTATGGAATGTGTTACTGAGCCTGACTGATGGGCATGTGCATGATATTTGAGATGATATTTGAGAGGCAGAGCAGTAATTTAGCATGTAACTGTGTGGACAAAGGTTAAGGTATATTCTCAAGGAAAATACTATTGCTTAAAATATTGATTGTACATT
This sequence comes from Peucedramus taeniatus, assembly GCA_013400575.1. Lineage (NCBI taxonomy): Eukaryota > Metazoa > Chordata > Aves > Passeriformes > Fringillidae > Peucedramus > Peucedramus taeniatus. The sequence continues at coordinate 51,521 of WBNO01033422.1, forward strand.
GAAATACAAATTAGAGTCTTTGATGGTGAAGAAATGAATGCCTTTTCATCATTTTACAAGTGGATGTAACACAAGGGAACTAAATATTTTGAATTGGATCAATATTGCTGCTAACACTTTTATCAGAGTTCCCCTGGAGTATATGTGCATGGTTTTGTTTAGAAAAACAAATGTGGAGAGGTGTAGACATGAATTCTGTAATTTATCTTCCTCTTCAAGGTTCAGAGTTGTTGATTTAAGAAGTCCTTTTCTTCCCATGGTTTCCTTGCCTGTGTTTTGCTAACATTTTCTACCTTTAACCCCCTCCCCACACCCAACCCCCTTCATTTTCTGCTTCATTGACTTCTTAATATCATGTTGAATATTAATTTGTTGATATTTCAAATTGCACAAAGTGAGGACAAGGTGGGCAGCAGGATACCATTTTAACTGGGGCTCATTTTATGAACTCAGGGACAATAGAACTGTGAATTCACTTTGTTCACATGATAATATTCTAATGTTTTTAGAAGTCATATGAGACAGGGAACTACAGGCCAGTCAGTCACAAAACCCCCTCTCATCCTGATTTCATTTTACATGCATTTTTGAAGGTAGTACTGCTTTAAGGAAGAAGAGCATTTAGACTACACCATTTTACAAAATACTAGAATAAATTCTGTTTATGAAACAGATCTGCTTTTTAATTCTAAAATTACCTATCTTTATGTTTTCAAAATAATGGCAGAGGGTGCCAGTAAATTGAGCCTCAGTCTGGCAGAGATTCCAGAGGATTCACACAGAGCAAACTGGGCAAGCAAGTTATGTAATTCTCATGGTAAAAGCAAAAACCATGTTCCTGGTTTGGTTATTGCAGTCTGTTTTGTCTTAATTTCAAGTGGAAAATTTTAGAAAAGGGACCACTTGTCTTTAAGTTAGTTGCAGTTTATTTAGGAAATTAAAATAAATGTGCAATGCTTCAGCAATTAATAGACTGCTCTCAGATGTATTAAATATCTTACAGTATTTTAAACATTTTTAACAGGGAATTGGATTTATGAATTTTACTCTTTTGCATTAAAAATTTGTAGATTTGCATACTGGAAAAGATGTGGTTTGGTGAGCTTGATTCATAGTTATAAGTTGAAAATGTTTTAACCAGAAATCCAAGATGAAACACACTAATAAAGATTTTAATTATATGTATTACTCCTCCATTAGAGGAGATCCATCTTTTTGGTTTAATCTTTTTTCCCAAGATATCTTGAAAGTATTTTAAGTTCTGGGGTTTGATGCACATTTTTCTTGCATTGCTTTCACCTAGATGATAACATGGCCTCTAGCCTCCCACGAAGTGGGGAGCATTCTGTATATTCTCACTTGTTTCCAAAAGGCAGACCAGCACTGTTGGTTGGGGAGCCACTTTGCCAATTCAGATGTAAAGCCAGAGGAAGGGAAGGTGCTGCTTCAGTTGCCTTAGACAAGCTGATGTTAGGTCAGTTTTGCAGATTCTGCAGGAATTCCTTTTTGTTTACATAGAGAAGACTGAAAAGAATGAAGTAATGTTACCTTTTCATTCAAGCATGGAAGTTTTTAAAAGGCAACACCTGTACATAATTTTCAGTCTCTTCCAATGGCACCCATTCTTTCTTTCTCTGAAATGAGCTGTAACACATTCACTGCTATCTGAAATGATCCATCCTTTTTGAAACACATACCTGTCTATACTAACAAAGGTACTAAACAGAGACACAGTTGAATGATTCTTTGCTGGCCTAGGAGGGCTGCATGGTGTCTCCCTGTGCTTTACCATGATCAGCTGTTCTAAGGATGGATACTGCCATTCTGTTGTTCTTTGTGCCCACACACAGCCAGCTCTGTGAAGGAAAATTTGTATTTAGCTTCCATTTTTCAAAAAGGCTTGGATAACATGGTGCTGCTGGCACTTTTAAAAGCTTTCAGTAAGTAAAAAATTCAGCAGCATAAGGATGGAATTCATTACAACGAATTTATCTGTCTAAAAATTGTGTGTAACTGGGAGTTACAGTAGATCTCTCTGCCCTCCAAGGAAAGAAAGGGAAATCTCTAGAGAATGATTCTGAGTTGTCTTATATGGTTGTCTTTGTCCATGGGCTGCAGAAGGACTCTAAAGGACTGACTTACACTGGTGTTCTTAGGAAAGGCAAATGCCATCCATCTTTCAGTGGCTGGAAATGCTGTGAATTAAATCATTGCAAAATGTATATCTACAGCTTTTTCTACCATGGTTTTCACTAGATCTGCTTGTTCCAGTATGATACATACTTCATAAGTTTCAAGAAGTATAGAATTTTAGGCATATTGCAGGATAAACCAAAAATAAAATTTAAATTTTTAAGATAACTTTTTAGGATTCTTAATACACAATGAGCTGTGTTTGGGTTTTTAGATGTGAACAGTCAAATTTACATCAAGTAAGACAAATTAATTAGTGGGTGGTTTTTTTTGTTATTTTACAGACATAATTCAAATGATCACATTTTGTTAGTCTTAACATTTCTCTCTCAACAAAGTAGTTTTGTAGCCATGTGTAAATTCCTACTTCCCAAAGAATCCAGCATTTACTTACTCAGCCAAAGCACTGCAGACCTTTATGGTTACATCTGGCCCAACATTCTGCAGGCATTGTATAAGTTAGACTTTCAAAATACTTCACAATCATTTTGATACTAAATTCTGTAAGGAAGTTTTAAGGACAAAATCAGGTAAATGCATGATTTAGAATAACAGATACAGTTTTTTTTTTTGTTGGTTTTTTTTTTTTTTTTTGCAAGGGTATAACAGTGCTCAGTTGTGAAGGTGAAATTCTGTTTTGGATGGTCATAAGCAATTTATATTGCAAAGGAGATCTATTTTATCATTTGCAGTGACAAGTGGGAAGCTGTGCTCTGAACACTGGAAGAGGAAAAGCTAACACTGAATGCTAAATAGAACTGTCTTTCTATTATTGATCCACACATTTCTGTAGCACGAATATTTTCCACCATTAACATCTTTTATCTGCATATTGGGAAGCTGGCCAGTTAGTTAATTCAAAGAGTAACATTTTAGAAGCAGATGATAATTTCTTGTCTTTGTGTTATTTTAAACAGGAACAGATGTCTCAGGTGTTAGATGCAATGTTTGAAAAGATGGTTGAAGGAGGGGAACATGTAATTGATCAAGGGGATGATGGTGACAACTTCTACGTCATTGACAGGTGAATTGCTGTGTCTTATTATAGCACAAAGTACTGTGCAAAAGTCCATTGAGAAAAGTCTGTATTCTATGAACTTGTATTTAATGCTGACATTTCAGCTTTTCTCTTGGTGTTCATGACAGCACTCATGGGATGGTTCAAAGCTGTGCCAGGAGAGGTTCAGATTTGACATTAGGAACCATTTCTTTACCTGAGTGGTCAAGCACTGGAAAAGGTTTCCTAGGGGTTGATGTCCCAAGCCTGTCAGTGTTTAAGGAGCATTGGGTCAATTCTTTTGATAAAATTCTTTCACTTTCAGGCAGCCCTGGAGTGATCAGGTCGGTGAACAAAACGATTGTTTTAGGTTCCTTTTAACAGAAATACTAAATCAGATGATCATAAAAGTGTGTCCAGATTCTGTGCTGGGAAGACAATATTTTTCACTTTGTGAGGTTACAGTTTGTCATCTCTTGTCCAAAAGGCTGCAGGGACTTTATAATATTCTGTCAGCCTTGTGGTTTTTAGGTGTAGGGTATCACCTCTGTGTCCCTTATCAATGAAATAACTGCACAGATTTTTGCTTTACATTCACATGATGTATCAATGCACACCATAAAAATACTCAGCACGAGGAAAATGACAGCTCAGCATCAATGGACTTGGCAAATTCATGTTTTACAAGTTACCAGATTTTACTGCATTCCCAAAGCAAAAAAAAAAGTTATTAAATTAATGATAGAGAGAAGAAATGCACAATATATTAGAAAAATGCATATATTTATTTCATTATTTTATGTTGCTTTTCAGATGCATTCCTTCTGTTTCCTGCATCTCAATTGTTTCATTAGAAATTACTACTTTAAAATATTTAAAATATTAAATACCTTGTATAGTTATTTCAGTGATCCTATCATAGCAATTTTTGCAAAGACTTGACATTTGTACCTGGTGTGGTTAAAATGAAATTAAGAAACAGATTCTAAGTAAGATTTTAATTTTTAATAAGTTCTGGTAATAAATAGATCACTGTACATCCATTCTATTTTTAAACTGAGTTAATGTAAAAACTAATAAGCCTATCCTTCCCTTTAAAGAGGGACCACTTTTATTATTTATAGAAGTCATTGAGATGTCTTTACAAGATGTTTAACACAATTTAAGCAAGCAAATATGTATTTCAAATGCTTTATCTTTGGAATTCATGGTATAAAAAATACAGTGAGAGGCTGCTTAGCAAAGGCCAGGGCTGGATTCTACTGATTGTAATTATATATTTTATTAACAGAGGTACATATGATATTTATGTAAAATGTGATGGTGTTGGGAGGTGTGTTGGAACCTATGATAACCGAGGATGTTTTGGTGAGTTGGCCTTAATGTACAATACACCCAGAGCAGCTACAATTATAGCTACCTCTCCTGGTTCCATCTGGGGTTTGGTAAGTAGAGTACTTCTTTTAAGCTATTTTTAAAAAAATCTGTATTTTATATAGATTTTACTGGCATGCTGGATCAGCATTAAAAAAAAATTATAATTTCAGAAAGTTTAATTCTAGAAATCCTGAGAAATCCCAACACAATGCTATCATTTTCCAGAATCCACAGATAAAAATCTGAGGTTTAATAAAACGCTGATTAAAAAAAAAAAAAATAATTATTTTAATTTCAATTTCCCAAATTGAAAACCACCGATAATTGCATATTAGTTTTCCCCCCCACGCCTTGATTGGAAATGCCTTTGTTTCCAGAGTAAAATTCCAATATAAGATTATTTACTAGTGTTATACTACCTGGATCTTTGACAAGGGTGTAATTGAGTTTACCCCAAAAGTAAGCTGAGATGGCCATCATCTTCAAGATGGACATACTGATGTAATGACTGATCCCAGGACTGAAATGAAACCAGCTTAATCCTTGTCATCTCTGGGATTGTTTAGGACACTGTAAGAATGGCTTTAAATTAAATTGGGTTGTGTTGGCCAGTAAGTTCCCCCTGTGGCAGTGAAGGCTTGCAGTGCATTTTCGCTCTGCTTGTCACCAGGGCACAGCCACACAAAGTTAAGAGAAGAAAACACCAAACACCATATGTGTAGGTTTTCCATCTGTCTGGTTCACTTTCATGGCCAAATCTTAAGGAATGTCCTCAGGCTGTTTAGGGCAGCAGTGAGCCTTGTTCTGCTGAAACAGCAGAAAGTGGACTGTGACTTAAGACCCAGACTCATGTATTTTGGTTTTTACAAAACCCTAAAAGCCTCTTTGAGTGCATATCAATTTGTATGGGACCTCAGGGTAATGAATAAACCTTTTAAATGAAACACTTAAATATTGAAGGTTTCTTAAATATCCTGAATTACCCACTCAGTGTTCACTACTGTAAACTCTACCCTCTGTAGGTGAACTCAGATTGTACCCTGCAGGGGTTTTCAGTGATTTTCAGGTTAACTTTAGAGCTCCTGATTGACCTCTAGAGGAATCTTTCTCAACTGACAGTAGGGAGAGTGCAGCCAGCTCGGCTGACAGTTACACTGAGTGACTAAAATCGGGCAATTTGATCATATGCAGCCAGTTCTAATGTATTTTCTAGCACATATTTCCAGTTAATTAACTCTCTTTTTCTCTTTGTGTTTACAGGATAGGGTAACATTCCGAAGAATCATTGTAAAAAATAATGCCAAAAAGAGAAGAATGTATGAAAGTTTTATTGAGTCATTGCCATTCCTTAAATCTTTAGAGGTAAGATTTCTATTGCATTATTTTAATGGCTGTATCAGAGGTACCTGATAAGATTCTGCTCTTGAAGATTTTAAATTTGGCATTCAAAGTGTCTCCACTATAGAAGTTTGCATACTTTTGTTTCAGAGAAAGAAAACATTTTAATTTTTTTTAAAATTAAGAATAAATTACTGTGGCTCATATTGTGTTTTAAAACATAAATTAACTTTACTTTCAGTTTTCCAAAGCTTAGTTTTACTAGATATTAGCCAACAAAAATAAACAATGACTTGGGGAATTTAAAAATATTTTCATTTATCAGCTATATTTTTACATATATTTTCACATGCATTCTTTTCTGAACATAATTTTTGAAAGCTTCTAACAAAAATGGAAGCTTATCAGAATAGCTGTTAAAACTATAATATACCCTCTGGAACACTATTCAGCAGTTCTTTTTTTAATGGTAATCAAAACAGGAAAATAAAGATACACTATTCTGTGCAAAGATTCACAGAAATAAATATGAAAGAGCTTTCTAAATATAGACTACCATAATGTTAACCAAATATTTCTTACATTTTCTTTTTTTTAAATGAAGGTATCTGAGCGTTTAAAAGTGGTTGATGTGATTGGTACCAAAGTGTACAAAGATGGAGAACAAATCATTGCTCAGGTACAGTTTCTTCCTAGTTTTAGTTTTTCTTTCATAGTAGGTAACAGTAATCATGTTATTCATAGACAATGCATATTTTTAAACCCTATTTTTCTTTCTTACAGAAACAAAATCAATGAATCTTAAATGTAAGAGGTTTGTTTTTTTTTTCAAAAGCTCACTTTTCACTTATGATACTTTCAAGAACAACCCGCTTTGTTGGTATAAATAAAAGAGTCAACATTTTTAGTACACTTAGAAATTCAAACATTAAGTGTGCTTCCAGGGAGGAGCACTGAAGACTCACCTTGGTCTTGTTGTTAAAATATGGTCAACTTTTCAAGAAGACAAAAGTAAACTCTTCAGGATAGGCAACTGTGATTGTGCCCTAGGATAATCAGTGGATATCACATAGCCCCTGGAGGCTTTTTATGCTGGAAACTTGCTAAGGGAAATAATTTGTGAGGAACACAGAAGTGGATAAATGATAGTAAGGATCCTAAAAGTCTTCCACAACATTGGTTTTCTATGCTTTTTGTGCAAGGCACAGTCAGCTATGTCTTTTCATTAAAAGGCCTTGCTGTTAGTTCTGTATTGATGTTTTGATTGTTATGTGTCTAGAGTATGGTTTTCAAATTAGAAGTGGTTTCTTTTGCAACAGATATCAAAAAGAGGAGCTTCAAGGCACTGGTTGCAAATATTTTGATGTTACCATGAAACTAAAAGGGAAATTTTACACTTTTTTTACTCACTTTATTTTTTTCTTGTGCAGGGTGACTTGGCTGATTCTTTCTTTATTGTGGAATCGGGAGAAGTAAGGATTATAATGACAAGGAAGGTAAACATCCCTTAAACAACAACCTCTTTTTTTACCATTGTCACTAACTTTGCTTATGAAATCCTGAGTTTGGCAAATCTCTCCTCTAATACTCTTTCTTTCTCTCTCTTTCTTTACTGATATTTCAGGGTAAACAAGATCTAGAAGAGAATGGAGCAGTAGAAATAGCTCGATGCTCAAGAGGACAGTATTTTGGAGAACTTGCTCTTGTAACTAACAAACCCCGAGCTGCTTCTGCATTTGCTCTTGGCACTGTCAAATGTTTAGGTACTAGTCAATGCCATTTTATATCTAATATAAAATGATATTTAATCTATTTGGTTGTTTCTATTGTGATTCTGTCTTTCCCCAGAATATAAGACGTAAGGCTGTTTCAGTAATCACCTATTATTGTGCATTACTCTTTGCGTTATTTATCTGCAAAAGTTACTTATAATTGATAAATGCTATTACACACAATTTCTCCAATATGTCTCTGATTGCATGAAAATTCTTTTAGGACAGTACAGATTATTGCTTCAAACTGCTGATAGCCATCATATAAATGTCTAATACTCTGCAGAAAGGTGAGGCGTTTCTTTTCTCAGTAGACTGACTCATCTAAGAAATAATTTTGTTAAAAATCCTGTGCCTTTTTATCCCCATGCTTAAGCTCTTAAAAAATCCTTTTGTCTTCACTAGCTGTTAATGTAGTCATCCCATCACACTGTAGTCTCAGGCACAGGAAGGGTGAAGACTAGGAGTTGTGCTCATAGACAGCCCTTCACATCCATTACTTTTCATGGTCTGATGTTTAGTCCCTAATTATGGGAAAACTGTAAACTACAAAGATAGATTTGGCATTCCTGCATAACGATTTGATGACCAAGCCAGTAACCAAAAAGTTTATCTATTTTTTAAAATTCCTAACTCGAAACACACAGAGTTCATCAGGCAATAGAGATCAAAGATATGACAGATGGGAAAGAATAACAGGCAGTGGTGAGGAAGAGTGTTATTATGCATTATGGCTGAATAACAAAGATCTCTGGCACTTCCCAAACAGCAGAGATCGTGAACATTTCTCAGGAGACAAGAGATTACTGGCCAGCAGGTTGGAAGTATATAAATTTTCCTCCCTGGCCTATTGGCTGGAACTATAGAGGATCACATTACATGATCAGATAAAGAAAATATTCTGGTTGGCTTTGCACTGACATTGTGTGTGAATTACAGTCTTCAACTTTTTGCACATTTGCTAGGAAAATAAGTATTCATTACCATTTTCACTTTGGGTGGAAGCAAGTAAAAAGAGCAAGGAAAGAGGCTGTTAGAGCCCAAATACAGCCAACAACAACACTTAAGGTTGTGGCTTTTTGAAATATCATGGGTCTTAAAACTTTATTTTGGAATAAGGAATCCAGGCCCCTTCAGACTTCATCACAAGCTCTCGGGTAACATATATCTTGATAGGAAAATATTTTCAAAATAAGGAACAGAAAAAGTTCAAGTTTATGTGTGAAGTTTCAAGACAGCAGTGTGTTGGTTGATCTTGGTTTTGCTAAGGTAAGCAGTTCCCTCCTGTGTGAACAATGTATAGGCCTCAGTAGTATCTGTTGTCATTTAAAATCTTACACTGGAATATTGTAAATACCAGGATGAGTGTCTGTTACTAATGAGGACATAATATTCTTTCTCTTTCTCCCCCTTTTTATCTTAGTTATGGATGTGCAGGCATTTGAAAGGCTTTTGGGACCTTGTATGGAAATTCTGAAAAGAAACATTGCAAACTATGAAGAGCAGCTAGTTGCTCTGTTTGGAACAAACATGGACATTGCTGACACCAGTGCATGAACTAAACATTGGAGCAACAAGATCTGTTATGAGAATATAGCACAGTAGTGGTTAGTCCACTGAAAAATTGTCTCTCTTCCTATAGATGCCAAGCATTTTTGTGATTTTAAAAATGGGATTGGGGTTTTTTTGGTTTGGTTTGCTTTTGGTTGGGTGGTTCTTTTGTTTTTGTTTGTTTTGTTGTTTTGTTTTTTTTTTTAATTATGACAGTGGAAATACTAGTAAAGAAAACAACAATTCAGTAAATTGAGGGCTTGATTTTTAAAAGTGCTCAGAATTGATGGTTCCATCTGATGTAAGGACAGCCTGTAGTAGCACAGCACCTTTGAAAATCAAGTCCTTTAACACAGCATTTCTTTAAAGAATAGATTTTTTTAAAAAAACCCACACGTGATGAACTTGTTAAACCAGCTTCTGTTCTTCAAAAAGGTTACATCTTTTCTGGAAAGACTGTTAGTTTGAATGTGGTATGTTGAAAGTATTAGTGCACACAAAGTGTTTATATGTATTACTACAGAAGATATACAGTAGATATTACTTTTTGACTATTACAGTTGTCATGATTTTATGTTGCATTTATCACAGATGTAGTGAATCACAAGATTAATCAAAAGATAAAGCATGACAATGCGTTTTGTGTAACGCTCATGACCCAAATCTGGTTTTTAACATTTTGTAATTCGTTTTAAAGTCCTCTTGTTTAATATGTCATGTTTCAGCACGACATTGTAATATCTTATGCAATTTAGAGGACTTGCATATTTTTGCAATAAACTGCATTTTTTATTAGTTACGTGGATTCTGTACATGAGTGAGGACAGCTGACAAATTAACCTTAATGCTTTTAAAGCAAAGGCATGGGTCATTGTCATGTTCTACCTAATCATACATAACCTATATTGTTTTCCTTCTCCCTTGTTTTATATTTATGCATTTTTGTCTTCTCTATTTATGCGTGTTCTCTAGTTAATTTTTTTTAGATCTCACCTTTTTTATTGTTAAATCAGTTTCAAGTGAAATGATCTCTGTATATCTCTCTTCCTGCAGTCTAATCTTAGCTATCAAAGGTCAGAGTCAATTACTGAAGTGATTGATATCAAAAGCCATGCTAATCTAAGCTTGTCCTTGAAAATCCTTAACAAGAAGTGCAAAAATATTTTTAATTTGAAAGATCAGTACTTCCAAAGCATTGCACACATCTGTCATTGTTAAAGCTAACACATCTTGCTTTCAAAAACCTGTAGGTTATCATGAAATAATGTGTTCAGCCATAATAGCATGGGATACCTTCTGAGACTGAGGAGAGAGAGAATATCATCTTAATTATGAGCACAGGGCTCATTGCTTGCAGGGTCTGTGACTGGAAATTTCAGGCACAGTCCAGTTTCAGTCCTGTCTGTTGATGTTCATGGACAGCCAGTGTGTGTGTACTGGCAATGGGCAGCTCTGCCAAAATGACACGGCAAGAGTGGTAGGAAGGCTGCTTGTGCTGATTCAAACACCTGAATTATAACATCTTTCCTTCTTAGATAATGACTTTTCTAATGCCATATATTTGTGTATGTTGATGTAATCATGATGCTACAGTTAGTGATATGTTCTGACAATTAATATAATCATACCTGTATATGAAATTATGATTATATAATATGATAAAAATATATAATTTATATCATATAGTATGGTATAAATTATAAATCAGATTTCTAAAAAAGTACAATCTGAACAAAATTTACAAATGTAATTTTTTTTTTACTTAGAAACCTGGTATGAATAATTGCACATATGATAACTTGCCTTTGTACTTTTGATTTATGGGAAAAAGAGAAGCCTGTTATACTAGAAGGAAATATCAGGTAACCAAGATCTACACTCTTGTCATTCTGTATGCTTAATCTCTAAAAGCTACCTATATTTTGCACTGGCTTGATGTGATTAAGAAAAATGCTAGAAATTACTTGTATGGCAGTAAACTACAATCAAGGCCATAAATGCCAGTCATGATATTTTCAATATTGTTGGTTATATTTAAAGTTTCCTTACAATAAACAACACTTTTATATATAAAATCTATGTTTGTTGATATTCTTGTTGTCTTTTAATTCTATTACCATACAGTTACAAGTGACCTATTTATGCTCATTTATTAAAAAAAAAAAAAAATCATTCTTAACACTTTCATGCTGATTTTCATAAATGACATTATGTGGATGCTCTGTTGACTCAGACAACATGTTGATGCAGTAATTGTCATAATTACTTTATTGGATGATTTGCTTGTAGTTTATAGCTGGGAAAAAGCTGTGGAGTAACAAATTTAGGATAATCAGAGACTCTGGGTTTTCTGATTCCCAAAATACAGCTTCATGTTTTATTGTGTTGCTCTTGGGCACTGGATGGTTTCTTGAATTTTCTTTGTTGTAAATTCAGGGGGGCTTAACCAACAGTAACATGTTATCACTTTTTAAGTTTCATCCAAATCATTATATCCTTCATCTGTCATCACTTGGGATTTCTCCTGGATCTCTTCATATGTACACTTCAAATGTGCCAGGCTTCATGTCGTAAATGTGGTGAGTGTTAATCCTAAGAATGAAATCATATCACGTTACTGATTTTTTTTTACAGACCTTTCAATAAAAAGTAGACAATTCTAATAATTTTAAACAACACTGTATTGGGTTTACCTTATTAGACTGTGTTTGTACTTAAGTTACCTGATGCTTCTGTTATTAAAGATTTTTATTGAGTTTGTTGAAAATATTCCCCACTTAGTGAAGAGAGAAAATCCTGAGAGAAATCCTGTATAAGAGGCATTCATGGGTTCGTATATTTTACTAACCAGAAGAGAATCCACATGAGCAAATGTTTTTTATAAATGCCTGAACCATGGGGAAAACAATCTGATTGCAGCCCCGAAGTTGATCACAAGACACGAACTCTGAGGCAAGCAAGATTTCCTTGATCCTACTGCTGATGCCATCACTTTTAAAATGTCAAATAACATTGTGCTCCATGAGATTTAATTGAAATTCATCTGAAATAAGCATTTCTGAAATCATTCCCTTCTGGATTTCCTGTTTAAGGTCCAGAAGTGACCAACTGTGGAAGTTTTGAGGGAAACCACTGAAGAGTACTGTGAAACCATTTACAGCCTAAACCACTATCACTCCATTTTCTTCCCTCATGTTGTCTTTTCTACTCAGTAAAGACTATTCTGCTCCTTGCTGGAATGGTGGGTTTAGGTTTTTTTGTTTGTTTGTTTTGGTGATTTGGTTTTGTTTTGCTTGAAATATTTGGTGCTTTAAGCTTTCTGTAAGCTTTCTGTGACAGTTATGTCATGATTGTACCATTCTGTAGTCCATGGCACACTTGCCGTGACAAACATTATTGTTTATTCAGTATCAAGAGTTACCAGATGTGCAAAATCAGTATCTTCTGGTCATCCTCCACAGACCTCACAATTCTTAGTCTTCTATTAGATGCTTACTGCATCTGATAGCATTTGCTTGCTGGAAGTCAATTTGCCACAGCATAGACATTTTTACATGCTCTTGATAAAGGTTTTATGTTAGTTCAAAGCTCTTTTTATCCAATCATACATGTGATGATAGGTCTGGGGTCTGTTG
>WBNO01033422.1:70638-263361 GCA_013400575.1 Peucedramus taeniatus
GGGGGCAGCGCGGCCCGCCCTGCGTCAGCGAACAGGCCGGCAGGGCTTCGAAAACATGGTGAATCACGCTGTGCCTCGGCTGCGCGCTCTGGCACGGCCGGGGATGTGCAGCGAGGATTCCTGATCAAAGCAGCTGCGCCAGGAAAAGTCCCTGGTGTAGATCCAGTCTTGCCAGTATGTTGTGTTTTGCTTGGAGAAGCTGTTCTCCAAATTAAACTCCGTCCAGCTTATTGCTCAGGCGTAGACCTGGCCTGAAACTTCGTCAGTAGGTTGGGGGAGGAAAGGCGAATAGCAGAAGGAAAAAACCACGGGAAGCACTTCCACCCAGGCATTCCTGCGCAGTGCGGTTTGGGTGGATGCTGCCCAGTTCCTGCTGAACCCTTTCTCAGTCACAGTCCTTCTTTATTTTTCTCCCAAATTTATTTTTGTCCCTCAGAAATAGACATGGTTCAATTAATAAAGTCGTTGTTAGTAGTGCCCTTTGTTTTAGCATGACAAATTAACTTACTTTAAAGCACAAAGTAATAATTTCATTTAGCCTCCAAAGACAGCCGCAGTAATTACAGTCCTGTGAAGCATGGTTCTAGACAACATCTGACACAACAAATTTTCAGCATGAAGTTGAATTTTAAAAAAATCTTTACAAGCTAGTTAATGACCAATCCCCTTCATGTTAAAACCATTGAAAAACTGAGGAGAAGAGAAGGACATAATGTCCAAAGCAGGCTTTGATCAAGTAGAATAAAAAAATAGAAAAGTAAAGTTGGGCACTTTGTTTTTCTTTGTAATTCTCTTTCAATTTCTTTGTAATTCATTTGTTAGAGGATTTTTTGGCTTTTGTACACAGATGTCTTTGCTTTGGAGAAGCTCTTGTGACTTGGAGGAATAATTCACTTCTCAAACAAGTATCTTTCTTGTCAGACTAGCATTTTGTATCTGTACCTTATCTCTGACCTTCAGCGTGTTGGGATACCAGGACGTGTACTTTCAAGTCTTGGCACCTGGCAGGAAGAAAGGAGAAGGTAACATTCTAGAAATAAGTTTGCTTCATTTTGGCAGGGAAATGGGAAAGGAAGAGGAAAAAATAGAGGAAAAAGAAAAAAAAAAAGGCAGAAGGAGGGAAAGGAAAGACATAGATAAGCCAGAAAAACAAGGAGTGGCTTTTCAGAGTTGATTAGTTGGAGATAATCTTCAAGGTCCTGACCTGTACTACTGAGGTCTGTGTTTTCTGTTCAGAAATAACTGAGCTATCTGTTCTTGTGGTGTTCTGTAATTTTACTGTCCCTCATGGGTGACAGGGGAAAAAATTTTGTTAAAGATGTTTTTTAGAAGTGAAAATAATGTCACTGATAGTTTGAGTTGAATGTTCTCATTTCTGTGACCTTTCTTCTCCACCTTAAAATCAGAATAAGCTGATGTAGCTTTGTAGTAGTGCCATTTGAGTAGAATCAAACATCTTTTTATGTTTAGCATGCAAGTTTATATAAGTTTTGCATATATTTGAAAGATTAGGAGATCAGAAGGGTAGAAATTTTCCAGTCAAAATCCTCCTGAACATGATCCTGTGCAACCTGCTGTAGTTGAACCTGCTTTAGAGTAGAGGGGGCTGGACTGGATGACCTCCAGGGGTCCCTTCCAACCCAGTCATTCTATGATATGAAAATATTGTACTTTTTTCAGCTATTGTTGGTATTTCTCTAATGTAGCTTACTTAGTGGACATGCATACAATAGGCTTCTCAGGTTTGCTTTCTTATGAAGCTGTGTTTTCTGCTTTTTTGTGAGAGACATGATTATTTTTTCAAGGACACTTCATTAAAGTACAAGGTAATCATGTTATGGTAGCTTTAATTCATCCTCATCTTAAAAAGAAAAGTAGATAACCAAATTACTAAAGATTGGAATAACATTGTTTACCAGCTTTTAGAGACAGTGGTTGTGTAGAATAAGCACACAGTTCTGTGCTGAAGATGATTTAACTTCGTGGGTTTGGTACAAACGTTACTTTACTAGGATTTGGGGAAATGAAACTGAAGTGAAATCTTCCAGTAGAGGCATCTTTATCTTTCCATTTGCAACACAGTGAAGGATATTAGGAGTCCAGTGTGTTTGAGACTCTTCCTGGAGGCCAGAGATGGGGAGGGTAGTGGAAAAGGCTTCTGCAGAGACACCAGTGCTGAAAGGGCAACTGGGGAAAATGTGGACCTGATGCTAAATGGCAGAGACTTGATCTCACAAGGTTGAGGACAGTATTTTTGCTTTGATCTTCATTTTCCAGGCCTGTTCCCAAGTTCCTCAAGTCCCTGGGTGTAGTAACACCTCTGAGAGAGCAAGACACTTCTTTGTCTGTGGTAGAAGCAGAGCAAGTGAGGGGCAGGCCAGTTCTGTGAGGCATCCGCGCGTGAGGCAGTGGGACCAGAGGGGATCCCTCCAGGCCAGTGTCCGTCGTGGGTCACAGACTGTTTTGGGTTTGAAGGGACCTTAAAGGTCATCTAGTTCCAAGCCCCGTGCTGTGGGTGGGGATGTATTGTGAGGATGGTCTCTAAAAAGCAGTGGATTTGGTGGCAGGATGGCTCCTGGAAGAAGGAAAATGTCCCATCAAGCTTCAAGGAGGAAGTTGCGGGGAAACTACAGACTGGTCAGCCTTAGCCTTCTGCTATTTTATGGGGCAAGTTCTCCTTACAGGCCATGTCCGCCCTCTTTGTAAGGCAAGAAGTTGTCTGGGAATAGCCAGGATAGATTAGCCAAAATCAAATCCTGTCTGACCCATCTGATTGCCTTTTGTGATGGGCTGAGTGGCTTAGGGTACCAAGTGAATGTTGTTTATCTTGGTTCGAGTGGTGGTTGAGGAGGTAACTCCAGGCTCTTGAAGGCAGTGGGCACAGGCTGTGGGAAGTTCAAACCTGCATAAAGAACAGCTTCTTTACAGCAAGAGAGGTTGCTGGAACAGGGGAAGTGCCAGAGACTCTCCATCCTTCAAGATAGTGGGAACTCAAGTGGCCAGGGCCCCAGGCAGCCTCTTGACTTCAGAGTTAGCTCTGTTTTCTGTAAGGATTGTACAAGATTGTGTCTAGACACCCCTAAAATATGCTGTGATACCAGACTAATGAGGATTTAGGGCCCTGGTAATGAAGCATTATATCAGATGTAATTTAAAACAGTTCACATGCATGCAGATTTCTAACCTCTGTCTTTCTAAAGTCAGATACTTTGGAGCATCCTAACATGGTGTGGGAAGTGAAGACAAATCAAATGCCTAATGCCGTTCAGAAACTCCTTCTGGTAGTGGACAAGAGAACTTCAGGGATGAACGAGTCACTGGAGTTGCTGAAGTGTAATGAAAATCTGCCGTCTTCTCCTGGATATGCATCCTGTGATGAGCACATGGAACTTGGTAAATAACATGATTTTTTCAGAGGAAACTGAATTCTGAAGTTTGTTTTAGGTTTCCTATACTGAAATTATTGGAAGCTGATTGAATGAAATTGCTAATTTTTAACTTGAGTAGGGCAGGGAATTGTGACATCTGTAGGTCTTACTTTGCAGTCACTTTTCCCTTTAACCCATTTCCAATTCTGACACACTGGCCTGTTGACTCAAATATGTTCTTGAACTCAGAGCCACAAATTTCTGCTTCTAATCCCAGAGGAGCGGGTTTTTTTTGGCAGGAGAAAAACAAACAGAAAGCTCAAGAGCTCCTCCTAAAGGGAAATCATGTTGTTTTAGATCTGCTGCAAATAAAGATTCTGGGATAGAGGAAGATTACTTCAATTATTAGGTATTGGACTAAAACAGCATATACCTTAGAAAGTATCAGTATAATCAGTGAAATATTAACACATTTAATTGAAGTTATGGAGTGATTAAGAATAATGATACTTTGTTACATGACACATACATGTGCACATAGCACAGACTTCTGTTACCAAGCTGGGGTCTTTTCTGTTACTCTCTATGGAATAGGAAAGGTGTATGTTATTGATGGAAATTCACCCTACCAGGCTATATACCCAGCTTTCATGATTTATTTAATCTAAGTTAACTCTGGTTCCCTGGTGGAAACCTTTTACCTTGAACATGGTCTGATGTTGATATTTTTTAGTGTTATACCTTCAAAGACATATTAATTTAGTTGTCTTTTGTGTAATATTTTAGTATTTTAGTGAAGCATATTGTTTTTGAATAATACTGCAGTATAGTTCTGTGTAAATTGGTCAATCTAGTAAAAACTTTAAAATCAGAACTACATTTTTATTTTGTTACCTAATTTTTTCTTAATTTTCTTGTGTGAGTATATAATCTACTATTTCTGTGACCATTTTTATGAGCAGAGTTTGTGAAATGTTGGTAGTTGTCATATGAGAAAATAAAATTACTTTATTGTGGTTCCTTTTTTTTCACCAAATTTGCAAGATTTGGTGTCAGATTGAGTAGACAGCAAAGAATTGAGTATAATTATGGTAATTTGTGCATTTTTTTGTAGATGATCTTCCTGAATTACAGGCTGTGCAGACAGATTCTACCCCACCTGCACTTTTTCAGCTTGGTGCTGATGTTTCACATCAGGAATGTTCAAGGCCTTCATGGAGCCAACATACCTCAAACAGCAATCCAGAAAATGCTTATTCTTGTGAGAATGGGGTGAACTGGCTGACAGAATTAGCAAATATAGCCACAAGTCCTCAGAGTCCTTTAATGCAGTGCTCTTTTTATAACAGGTACTGACACTCATTTCAGTTTTAAACTATAGAGATTTATAATCCTGTCCCCAAAATATTTCCTTCACTCTTTACATCCTCTGACTTTGAACTGGAGCCCTATTTTTTGGTCTTTTTATTTGTTCTGTGAAAGTATGCACAAAAGTAATCTCAGAGCCTGGTGCAAAAGCTGCTTAGTTTCCAGCCATGAATGACATAGGATGATATAAAGACATTGCCTATCCACAGCAGGCTCAGAAATTATGGACATTTACCTCATGTGAAGCAGCAGATAAAAACTAAGAGGAATTTCTTACATTAAATTCTTAAAACTTTCTAGTGCACAGACTTCAGATTTTAATTTTTTTTAAAACAGCTAGTTGGAAATCTAATGCAATGTGTATTTTAGTGATAACTGTCTCAGATTTGTGATCTGTAAATTTTGTAAGGCTGTGACCAGCAAGTGTGGGATCTTGGAAATTTCTGCTCTTCACTTTTTATTGTACAGCTTTTCTTAGGTTTATAATCAGAAAACTCAGTGCAATGCTGTTAATAGAAACACAGTTGAGATTGAATAATTTGGACAGAGCAGATGTCTTTATAGTCTCTTAAGAGCAGGATATTTGCTTCAAGGTATTTGTAAAAACTTCAGCATTGTGCTAAGGAAATGCCACTGTGGAAGTAATACTGTCATTTGGGTGCTATAGGGAACCTATGCAGGAGTTATGCAAAGCATCCTCTTTGCTGAGCTTGCGCCCTTTAATCATCCCGTTGGAATACTGGTGTGTGGGAGGTTTGTTTGGGGTTCAGCTCATGCAAACAGAAATATTTGCAATAAAAGCATTTTAGAGTAATGGCAGCAAAGTCTCATATTTTAAAAGACATGTTTCTGTTGTAGATCATCTCCTGTTCGCATAATAGCAACAAGCAAAAGTTTACATTCCTATGCACGTCCTCCACCAGGATCTTCAAACAATGATCCTAACTTCTCCAAGAATGATGTGGATGAAACACCAGTCAGACATGAAAGGGTGAGTTGTTCTGAAGCATTTTTAAAATAAACATATATGACTAATGGGTCAAGTTTTTTGACGAGGGAAACTAGTTAAAAAAAAATCAGTTTATTGTTAATACTATTGCTATTTAAGCTAGATTTTCTGTTACTTTTCTTTTTACCATACAGGGTAGGCTTGTAGTACTACTTCATATTTTTTGTGATGAGATCACTTTCTAAGAAAGCTCTGCTTCTATTGTGATTCTTTCTATAGTAAGCTTTAAAAAACTGTTATCTTGTTTGATGCCTCAAAAGGAAAAATGCATCCCTCTCCTTTGAGATGCACAAAACCCGTCAGTCCTGTGTCTCCTTTTCCCATATATTAATTGGTATCTGAAATTTGTCTGTTAACAACAGGGATTTATCTACAACTGCCTTGAGCCTACAGCTTTCCAGTAACTGGACCATACAGTAATGTGTTTTAAATGATTCTGTAGATGGCTAAGGAATGATGAGGTGTAAAATGCTCACACATGAGCATAAGATAATCCATAGGGATTAAATGAATCTCAGACAAAAATGGCAGGATGCATCTCAGAAAAGGAGATGAAAACAATGTATTCACATTTATTGCATTCCTTTAATCTTTGTCCTCATGTTACATTTCTATTAGTATTTAAGGCAAAATGATGCCACAAGTGCAAATTAGAGACTGTCTTAAGACATGTAAGACCAGCCCTAAAATACCAACACCATTTTGCTTTTTTTAATAGGCGAATAGTGAATCAGAATCTGGCATTTTCTGCATGTCATCACTTTCAGATGATGATGATTTAGGATGGTGCCATTCCTGGCCCTCAACTGTCTGGCATTGTTTTCTAAAAGGTAAAATAGCATGTGTCATGAAATAAGTATTTGTTTTATCTTGTAAGGTTTTTTTTCCTTGAAGCACAGACTTTTTAACCTAACACTAACATTCTTTTTTCCTTGCAAAAATCTGTTAGGCTCTCGTTTGTGCTTTCATAAAGGACGCAATAAAGAATGGCAGGATGTTGAAGAGTTTGCAAGATCTGAAAGCTGTGGAAAAGAGGAAAATCTCCCAGTCAGTCCTTACAAGGTAGCCATTAGGCTAATAAATTCACTGCAATACCTGTAGCAAATACTTTGTTTCTTATGTTACCCCTGTGCCTCTAATTACTGTCTCAGGAAAACAGGTTGACATTAATGTTGTTTAAAGCTGAGCCCTGTGCTGTTTGTGTATCTCACAGAAAAGTATTTGAACTGAATTAATTTATGTGTGTTTTGAATGTTTTATCATCTTTATTAATTTCTAGCTAGATAGAAACACAAATTAGAATATTGTTATTTTTTAATACAATGTATGATGATGAATACACACCTAGAGTATACACAGGTATATGCTTTTCTTGGGGGAAATTTTTTGAACTGTATGTGTGTTAACAGGACTATGGTTCCAATGGTTTGAAGTTGATTTCTCATGAAGAAAGCATTTCCTGTGGTGAGTCAGTGCTGAAGCTGACTTTTGATCCTGGCACAGTGGAGGATGGCTTGCTTACCGTAGAATGCAGACTCGATCATCCATTTTATGTTAAAAATAAAGGTATGAAATTCCTCAGGTACACTTGGTTGCATATTAAAATATTCTCAGAAAGTGATTGCAGATTTTGTTGGCATCCCATACTGTTCATGAAAAGTTGTGGTGTGGAAACAGTTTACTATCTTTGTAAAAAAGTCCAGAATATGAACAAACAAACTGTAAAGCCATAAAGCTCCAGAAATACTGCCTATCTCATAAGGAAAGATTTCATTGAGTATATCAATGGAGCTCAGGAAAGCAGAAAGACCGGGGTGGGGGGAGACAGGAAAAATGCAGATAAGGGAGGCTTTTCTCACTTGCTAAAAATGGAACTTCTGATGGTAAAAGTCTCCAGGTCTTGATTCCTTTTTTGCTAGAATGAGATTTTATTTGAGATAAAAATAAACTGTTTGCAATAAGAATTCCCTAAGTTAGAGTTTCTGATTTTTCTTTTGGGTGAAAGAAACTACATCAGAACATTTCTATAAAATTATGTAATTTCAAGATATAGGATTGCTCCAATGAAGAACTGGAGAGATTGTCTGGCCGTTTGTCTAATTTAACTCTTTACCACTTCAGGTTGGTCATCTTTTTATCCAAGCTTGACTGTGGTACAGCATGGCATTCCATGCTGTGAAATGCATCTTGGAGATCTGTGTCTACCTCCTGGACACCCTGATGCCATTAACTTTGATGATTCAGGTGTTTTTGATACATTTAAAAGGTAATTTTTGGATAAAGTGGCCTCAGTGGTTCTTGTATTTTATGAGTAGGCACCTTAAGTCTGAAAGAATTTGAAGCATTATGTAGAGGAAAGAGAATAGTTTTGGCAATATGAGATAAATGATAGGGAAAAATGAATACTCAGTGTACTAGGAAAGCTGTGTAATTATGTGCTCTGCTAAACTGCAAAGTAGTGCCTTAGCCTGAAATAATTTTTACCCTTTTTTTATGATGGTTTAAGGCAGATTAGATAAAGCAGTAAAAATATATATATAGATATTGTCTTTATAAATTCTCCAGGTAAAGTGGATTATGTCTGAAAAACCTAGTACAATTTTCTGACAATAGTATATCTGCCAGCTGTTATCTCATGCTTCATATGCAACAATACGTCTGAATTATCTGAGAAGTTTCTTAGTGGTAAATGCATGTGCAATGGCTCTAGAATACAGTTATGTTCATAATCTTATTATTTTTGTGTATTCTGTTTTTTGGCATTCTTTCATATTAGATCAAACTTATCTCACTTAAGAGTTTGATTCACTTTGGTGTTTGCCTGAGCTAGAACTTCAACCAGATAACCTTCAGAGGTCCTGTTCAACATAAATTCCTCTAAGGAAATAGTAACGATTTTTCCATACTATTTTGAGATTTTAAGGTGTAGTAAAATCCATCTTTTCCTATGATGTTAGTGCCTTTTTAGCATCTGTTTTTAATCCAGTTGCACTTTGGTTTTTACAACAGAAAAAATGGAATTTAAGATGCTCTTTGCAGTTCAAGCCCTGGGAGCTCCTGTATGATTTCAGTCTGGCATAGAGCAAGTTCAGATTGCTTGGCTTCACTCGTTTGCTGTCTGGGCGTTTTTCTTAACTCCTGGTTACTCCAAGTTAGCTGTTAGAATCATGGTAACTACATCTCACTGAAAAATCTGGATTCCTGGCTCCTAACTAATTTGCAGCCCAGCTGAATGTACTTCAAATTCCTTGTCTTTCTGGGCAGAAGGGAGTGACTGAGAAAGGAGCATGCAGCAGCTGCAGCTGTGATAACAGGACAGAATAACTAAAAACAAAATTCTCTTTCTGGGTTATGGGAAGGAGATTAGGAATAGGAAGGATGCTGGTCTGTTGTGGAACAGAGGTCCTTTCTTATCTTGTGATAGCCTGCAAGATGGTCAGCATTATCCCTTCTATGCTGCTTTGTACTTTGCTGAGGGATGGTGGAGGCCACTTGTTGGGCTCCACTCTTCTGTGTGGTTCTGTCACATGAGAGGAGCTCCCTTTGCAGATGAGGGCTGGACTGTCACATGCAGTATTTCCTTGCTGGTAGTTCTACTTGGTGTTTCCAAAAAAAGCTCTTCAAAACCCTTATTTTGGCCATAAATCGTGCAACAATAGCCACACTGAGCAGTAGGTAAGAGGAGCCTTAGCATATATACCTTCTATGATTATCTTGTGATGGTAACTTTGTAGTTTAGATTTATGAATGAGTAGCCCCTTTCCAAGAGTGTTTTTCCCACCTGGAGATGGTAACAGTCTGTGGAGTAAAACTACTTCTTTAGTGATTAGAAGTTAATTGTAGTCGTTGGTCAGATAAAAATTGCAAGAGTTTGTCGTATTTGGAGTTCTGAATTTTATAGAAACAATCGCCCAAGCTGTTCAAATACCTTGAGGAGGAATGTCGCGGTTTTGTCACTAGAGGGCAGGCGTGTGTCAGCACAGCATCAAATAGTGCGAGGTCACGGGGCTCTGCGCAGGGCTTTAACCTCACCGGAAGGTTTGTGTGTAAAATAGTATGTATTCAACTGCCTAGAGAAGCTATCTCTACAGAAGTGAATATAATATCATTTACTTTAATATAGTGGTTTAATGTTTGCTGTTAGTATATATTTGCAAGTGGACTCATTGCATTTCTTCACTTGCTGTACTTGTCATTCACTGATCAGGTTTGATTTATGGTAAGGACAGAAGCAGAAATAAAAAAGTGTGTTTAAAAAGAGAATGAAGTTTTACGACATAGTAGTTAACAGATACATAGCTGAGGAAAGTACACAGCAGAGCATGAAAAGTTGCAGTCTTCATCACACTAAAGAAAATACTAACTTACCTGCCAAAGTCTTGTAGTTTTTTGTTTTTCACACTGACATCCACATCAAGCACAAATCATTATGTCACACAAAAAAGGGCAAAATACTAGAGTTGTGGTAAAACTGAAGAGTGAACAGATATTTAGGGGTTTTACATGAAAATGACAGGATGGCTTTATGATCTGTCTTTTCCCTGCAGTTACGATTTTACCCCGATGGACTCCTCTGCAGTGTATGTGCTCAGCAGCATGGCTCGCCAGCGTCGCGCTTCGCTGTCCTGTGCGGGATCCAACAATCAGGATGCTGAGAGATCAGAATGCAGCAGTAAAAACTGTGCCTCTGCTGCATCGTCACATCTTTCCTCCAATCCTTTGTACAGCAAAGCTGGCAAAAGCCACAGCTCAGGGACTGCAAGTACTGTGAGTGCCACTTCTCCAAACAAGTGCAAAAGACCAATGAATGCCTTCATGCTTTTTGCCAAAAAATACAGAGTTGAATACACTCAGATGTATCCAGGGAAAGACAACAGGTAATGACACAAACTGTAGTTTTGCTGTTACTGGTGAGTTATAAGAATACTTGTGTCCCACTTTTAAGATTTAAATAGCCTAAATCTTGCATTTGAAATAAAATGTGTGTATTGTTTTAAGAATAAGTTCTAAAAGATGTTAACATAAAGGGTGGTTTATGGTGAATATTTTCAGTACCCAGTGAACTCAGTACAAACCATTTTTGGCAAACTTACCTTCTGATAAAACATTGGGGTAAAGCAACTGATACATGAAAATGTGTGCACTGGCAGAGGCACAAATACAGAGCCATCGTTGTTTACAGTGATGAGGTGCTCTGCTCGTGTGCTGTAATGGAAAAAAGGGAGTTTCTGGTTCTTCTAATTAAAACTTGATATATTATTGCATATTGGTCCTGAAGTTATAAGCATTTATTTCCAGTCTGTATATCCTGTTGAAGAGTGGAGTAGTGATAAGTTAGGATATCTCAAAGATCATCATCCAGACAATACATTGCCAAATTTTGCTTGCTCTAAAGGCATTCAATGATTTGTTGAAACTTGCAGGCAGAGTTGTATGACTGTCTTTGGGAGACAAGTCTTTGTTAGTTTGTTCTTTTGTTCTTAATTTTTTAGCATGTTTACTTCTAAACATTTTTTTATTAAGATTTCCATATGTTTAAAGTAATATTTGGTGCTAGTTGTGCATATGTAAATAGAAACCAAAACACATGAACATGGACTGATCTTACAATCAGATTTTTTACTGTATGTAATTTTATAAAAACTTTTACTGTAAAAATTGCTTTGTGACATAAAAACTCTAGAACTAAATCTGGTAAAAGTTAAAGTTGGCAGGGCTTTGAAAGGGGTTTCACTATTTTATAATGTTCTAATAATGAGGTTGGAATGGGTGCTGAAATATAAAATCCTGCCAAAGAAATCCCAGCCAGTCTTGTGTGTCCTGACAATGATGTTGTGTAATGTTTATAGTAAGTTCAGTGAAGCAGATCTGCTGCCTTCACACTCATTGCAACTATCAATGAGAAATAAAACAGAATGTCAGCCAAGAAAGTTTATGATGGTTATAAATTTACTTGCAAATGCTGATTTCAAATGGATGCAGTGAACTGGAGCTGTGGCTGCCTGGATGTGAAAATGAATTGAATATTTCAGTGAGCAAGCAGAACAGCGAGCAGCTTTACCTTGAAGGAAGGAGATGACAAAGTTACAAGTACAGTTCAAAATGCACTGCTCACTGTCCTGCTTGGAAGGCAGTGCAGTTTTTGGCTGCAGTTCCATGGCATCCATAAAACACAGGGTGGCAGAAATAGCATTAGTGATAATTGATACAGGTATTCAGCTACTGTCACTCAAGTGTTGCTGAGGCATTGATTAATTTAGCTGCTGGGAGGCAACTCTTACGTTTTTTAAATGTAAGTTTGTGTCATTTTCTGATTACTGTGTAGATCTTACAGCATAGTAGCCCCTTCTCTACAGTGGAGTTCTTATGTTTACTGCTGTTATTTCCGTATGGGAGTAAGAAAGTACAGAACGTGAGGTATTCTGAGTTAAATGGTCTATTCTGAGACAAAGCAGCTCAAGGCATGCCAGCAAGACAGTGAGCTTGTAAACATTCAAAGCACAAGTCAAGAGTCACACAATACTTAAATGGACTGCAAGATCATGTTTGAAAAACTGGTGTTTGGGCTGCACTTATTTTCTAGATACTCTTCACTGTAACACTAACTGTAGTTGAACTTGGTTGTATGTTCAGAAATTCTTTAAGTAGTGGACCTTCTAGAGATGAGGGAAATAATGTTTTTGTTTAAAAGATTTCATGGTGCATTTTTATTTGGGAAGGCAGCGGCTTTTACAGCAGACCTGCTCTCTCTGGGTCACCGTGTTCTTTCCTGAGGGTGTGAGTGATCCAGTACAAGCTGGTGACCCAGAGCAGACAGGTTTCTAGTGATATGCCTCTGGATACTGTCAAAAAATGAAAAATCTGCTAATTAAACTGGGTATGTTTGCTTCTGATGACAGACCAAAGATACTGGTTCACAGTTGAGATAGAAAAACAGAAATTCCATTGCCAAAGAGACAGGCTGTGCAAATGGGTTTGATGGCAATGGGATGTGGTGTCCCCTGGGGGAGTTTGCTCAAAGGAGTTATCAGAGCACATGGCAGTGCAGGCTCAAGGGCTGTCTGGGCACTCTGGGATGTGGTCCCTGAGTGCTCTGCAGCTCACAGAAACCTGAACGGCACCACATGGCCTTGCAGGAGTCAAATCCATTTTTTTGCTGTGGTGCAGAGCAGCATTAAGGATTGCTGTGTGTGCCATGTTATGGAAATAGTTGATGACACTCTAATTGTCTTGATTCTTACCTGTCTTTGCTGCCGGTAAGGAACTTTATTAATAGGAGAAAGAAAAGGACTTAGTTGTGTCCACCTTTTTCTTAGAGCCAGTCACAGAACTCTCACTGCTGTAACCTGAAGCCAAAGTGTACAAACCACTTTGTAGCTTTAATAGTCATTGATAAAAGAGCTGTTGTTTAGAGATTTTCATTCAGCTAAAAGACAGACTTAAAGCTTTAGTGGGATATTGATCCAATATTTAGGAGTGCAGTTAAGCAATATGGCAGGCTAGTACAGGGAAATGTTGACAAAAGACCTAGAGTTTGTAAGGAAAGGAATTAATTCCGTTTCTGGAAATGATGATAGATGTATTAGAACAAATGGTTCCATTTGCACAGAAATGGGAATGTATGTTCCACCCAGGATGGATTAAAGGTGGAGGAAGCTACAGATATTGATTAAAAAGACATGGGGACTTGCAGTTAATCAAATATTTGGCTGAGGTCATATTCAGTTCATTGCTCTAATTATTAGAGAACATATTTTCAGCAAATGTGTCATATGATCTTCTAGTATGAAAGTAGAGCAAAACAAATGTGAGTTACCATTTGGTGGTGGTTTTTGTAACATCTCTATTTTGCTGGTTTATGCCAGTTGCTGTATGTACACCCTCTGAAATGTTAAAATGTGCACTGACCCATGCTCAGCTAACACAGAAGTCTCTGCTGTTTAACTACTAAAAGAACTATGAGAAGATAATCACAAATATGATTATTATAATTTTTAACATACATCTGATTTCTTTATTGTGTGTTAATTCCACATTTAACTTATATATTTTTTAAAGTACTCAGATAAAAACAAACAAAAAAAATCCTGGTATTTCTTAGCACTGTCCTGACTGTACTGTAAACATTTATCTTGCAGAGCCATAAGTGTGATACTTGGCGACAGGTGGAAGAAAATGAAAAATGAGGAAAGAAGGATGTACACACTAGAAGCCAAGGCCTTGGCAGAGGAGCAGAAGCGTTTAAATCCTGACTGTTGGAAAAGAAAACGAACAAATTCTGTATGTTTGGGAAGCAGTCATTTTCATCATGCTGTTACATGTGTTCAGATGGGTGCCTACACTGTGTTTTGTTCAGAATAAGCTGCTTTCTTAGTAGCTGAAACCTTCGTTTACTCCCCTGTGTTGGGTAACCTGCTTTTGGCAGTTTGGCAAGAGACAGATCAGGAGAGGGTCTGTCTGAGTATTTCATGAGAATTCTGTGGATTCTGTTGTACTGAAAGTTAGTGTGCTTGTGAAATGCAAAGGAAGGGCACGTGGTCTTTCACTTTGAAGTGAGTTCATAAGGTTGTACCTAAACTTTTTTATCTTCTGTAAAAGCTTTTTCTTTACCTTTTTCTAGTGTTCTTACTGATAATTTGTATCAGCATATATGAAGATACTGAAGGAGCAAAACTACTTTTCCCCATGAATACCTTTCATTTATTAGTCTGTTCAGTTGTAAAATAAATACAGTAGATTACACTACTTCTGTAAGAAAAGAAATTGCTTTCCACTTTGTAGAAAGCCATCAATATAAGAGTCTGCAGCAATGTATTAGTAGGTGGTGGGTGTATTAAGAAAGAGAAGGGCTTTAAAGCTGAAACATCATGTAAAGCAAACATAAAAAAGGAGATTCTGCTTGGTCAACTAGAAAAGTAGATTGGAAGGAAAGATTCATTGAGGTGCACAGAGCGCTTGCCAAGTTCTTCCATTTTATGGCTGGGTAGGAGCTTGAAGGGTGGTGTGGACTTCATCTACATGGTTGGTGAAACCGTCCATCCATGTGGTGTAATATTTCATCCTCAAGTTACCCCCTTTCCTTTGATGTGTAAATGAGGCCTCTTTCTCAAGAGCATATGCAAGTGTTGCCTTAAGACTGAATATGAAATGCTCCAACACTGAGTTGCTTCTTTCTGCTGCACATACTTTGTGCAGTTCCCAGTCCCTTGTTGCAGAAGGTTCCACCAAATCCCAGCTGCTAGGAACAAGCTGTTTTTCTGTTCACTGCATTCTATTTTAATCAACAGTGACAGCTTCTGTTACATTTCCTTGTGGGTTTAGTTAAAATAATATTATTTATTTATTCTGCCCTTACACTACTGCAGTTCTGAGCTTTGGGTGGTGAGATCACAGGCTCACCTGTGAGCCTCACGCAACTCAGAGGCGTGTTTGTGTATAGCTGAGTAGTGATGGGTTTGCCTCAGTAAGGCTTTCTTGCCCTGCCTTGTGGTAGGATTTTCCTTGTTCCTACAGTCTTCAGGCCAGGAGAACAGGATCTGTAGAACCCATTACCTCAGTGTTTCAGCAGGAAATACCCTTTATAATTGTTCCAGTTCAGTGAACTGAACTGTTAGCTGTCTGGTAACCTTACTCTGTAATGACAGTGGGCTCCAGGCTGTGACAGGGAAGTCGTGATGGTCTTTTGATGATCAGGGAATAAAACTGTCTGGTTTGGCCTTTTTGTTTACTTCTGAATAACTGACCAATGATTAGAAATACTTGTTGCTTTGAAAACGAGTGTTGTGCCATTTGCTTGGTAAGTGCTAACCTGGTTTTCTCTTCTCTTTTCTCAGGGCTCACAACAGCATTAAGCCAGAATTTTCCTGTTAACTCTGTATTTACAAAATGGCTGTTGCTTGATGGCAAGAAGATGCAAGATCAAGGTCTTACTATTTGTTGTGACTATGTGTGACCGTAAAATACTGGCACCATCACGGAAATGATCTGAGTGCAGATTTGCTTTTTACAATAGAACATTAAGTAAGCTAAAAACTATCAGCATTTTAAACCAAATTGCCTTATTTTTCTTCCAAACTTCATTATGTATCAGGTAATATAGGCTTGAAAATGGATATCCTGTGGTGCTAAAGTACTTTAGAAAGAGGCGAAGGAGATATGTATAAATGTTTATTTTTAAAAGAAAATGTACAAAAAGGGGAATTTTAAAATATGTAACAGCTGTTTATATACATTGATTCTTATTGCTGATTAATATGTATTGCACAACTGTATTATTAATTGCAATTGTGGGGCCTGGGATTTTCTGAAATGGCAAAGTGTATTATCAGCTTCCCAGCCTGCCCTGCTGCCAGCAAGTTACCAGAACGTGTGGGAATGGAGGGTGTGGTGTGATGTAGCAAGGGAGCCGCTGCTTGGGATGCCACTTAGAAAACTTGTAGCCACACAGGAGATATTTTTGCATCTGCTGGCACTAGTGAGAGCTGTCATTTTGTGGTGGAAACAATGGTCCGGACAGGATGAAACAAATAAATAGCATTATCTCAAGAAAAGTGGTGCTGTTGATATCATCACCATCGTAGTTATAACTCTGTGTTTTGTCTTTGCCACATATTCTACAATATTTTATTTTGCCATAAGACATCTTTATGGTGGGGGCAAACTTTGCACTTAACTATATGTGCAACACTTGCACTTTACTTTTTTTTCTCCTCCGTCTAAAATTAGAGCAGCTGCGTTAGGATTACAATTGCTTCTGCTGTGAACATTTACAATCATGGCTTTTCCTGTACTAAACAGCTGTGCGTTGGTTTTTTTTTAAGAATCACAACTGTAAATTTCAGTTTATGACACGTCTACATGATGTTGCCCCTAAGATTTTTGCACACTATATTCTTGTATATTATTTCAAATAAATTCATTAAAATTTGGTGTTGTGTATTTTATAAAATGAAGAAGACTAATCATGAAGTCAGCCCTGCAGCAATGAGCACATTCTGCATGGAAGTCTTCACATGAACCCATCCAAAGTATATTTTAATGCTTTGCCATTAGGAAGCTAGTGAAGAAATTCAAATACTATTTTCAGGATTGGATAGTTAATGTTCTTTATTACAGTTTAAGCAAAAAGAGTTGAAATCAATATAAATTATTTCTAAGCAAATAGCAGTGCCATAGAGAAGCATTTAGGTTAGTTATAAATATTTTTCCTTGTGTTAAAATTAGTGATTTTTAGATGGAAACTGATGATTCAAACGTTTCAAAAGTACAATTTTCTGAATACGGCTAAAATGTATTCAAATGTTTAAACTCTACTTGTAGGAAAAGAGCTGTTTCCTTATTTGAGATATTCAGCAATTACACTGTAATATTTGAGTTCTAATTTTATGCTTTTCTAAATTCAAAAGGAATGCTTAAGAATGTTTCAATTAGATGCAGACTTACAGCACATAAAAGTTGTACAATTTCCTTATAATATTTCTGTGTAAGTTCCTGTAATGTGAACATAAAGCAAGAAGACAGAAATTTCAGACATGAAGTAGGTAAACGTTTCATTGTAAAGCTGATGTACTTGGGGATCATTTACATGAACAGTGAATACCTATGTGGCACCAAAGCCCCCAGCTGTGTTACTGTCCATTCATGGTGTGAGGGCATCGTCCAGGTGTGTTCACTGAAGGGTTGACATGGCTTTCTGCAGCAGCTGAACCATTATGGGATAGACTGGTGCAAACTCCTTTCCCTCTCTTGTTCTCACTGATTGAACATAAGCTTCCAGTGCACCACTAAAAAAAAAAAAAAATGTAAAGTAGCTAAAGCAGTTAAGTACTGTAAATTCAGGATCTGCAACAGAAATTAATTGCCTTCTTCCCTCCTGCAAAATTTTCCTCAGATGGTTCTACTTGTCTGAGGAAGGAAGTGAGCAAGGAAGGCCTTGCAAAGCTCTATATAATTGTTCCATGATCTTTATCTCCTTTCTTGCATGTTTGAGGAGCAAACAAGTTAACATTTAAATAAGCAGCAGCATGTTGCAGATGGCTTGAAATGACAGCTCTGACGCACAGACTCGGGCTCAGTGCTGCACTGGTAACCTTTAGAAAGGGAGAGAATAATCTCCAGCTGCTGCAGACGCTGAGAGTGCAACTTCCAGCATGGAAGGTGGGGCACTGGTGAACACCTGCCATGCCCTGAGGTGATTCCTGGCACAGCCTTTTGAACTCCCACCTAGGTCCTTGGAAACGCAGCACTAACCCCAGAGAGGGCTTGGGCAAGACACGGCCTGGCTCTCTTACACATTGTCACAGCATGTCACATGTAGAGTCATCATGTGTGAATGAACTGCACAAATAAAACATTGCAAAGCTAAAAGGGGCAACTTTGGTGATGCTCCACAACAGAGGGTCACCTTTCAGCCAACATTATAGTACACAGTATTGATGAGTGACAGCATATTTGTAAAACAAACACTGTAAGTGCTCATCTGTTGAGATTCCAACTTACTAATTCATTAAGTAGGCCAAGCTAGTGCTGCCACACTTAAATATAGCTTTGAATTTAATTTTCTTCTCCTTTTCTGCTTCTATTTCTTCATGTAACTGATAAGATCATCTTGGAGTTTCCTTCTAAAATTCACTTCTATTTGTGCTATTTACAGCAAAACTGTCACATTAAGAAAATGCACAAACAACAGACCCCATTTCAAGTGGAGACTTGAAAGGAGACAGCTCCTGGTATGTGGCTGTTCCTTTTCTAATCCAGACTTCACAGCGCTTCCAGCACTGCGCAGGCACCAGCCCACAGGGCAGCGGGGTCCTGCTGCCAGTGCAGTCACTGAGCAGGGAGTGGGTCTGGGTTTTTCTCATGCCTTCCTTTCTGGGAGTGCAGAATGCACCAGCACAGCTGCTCTGCCAGTGAGGGAGCCCGCTGGCTTTTAGTAACACGGCAGGAACATTCCCAGTCCCATGGGAGAAGGCAGATGGTTGTTGTGCACATCTGGTGAAGGGGTGGGGGGGCACAGGGGTCAAGGAATATGGTAACACAGAGCAACCACAAAGTTGTGCCTATAAATACACACCCACTGCTGTAGGATGGTGGGCTGTGGAGGCAGAGCTGTATTTATGTTTGCTGCTCCTTCCAACAAACAAGGCTTTGGAGGAACCCTGCGTTCCTGCACGAAGAGTTCACGGATTTGAAGACAGCACTGCTCCCTGGTACGTGCCTGCTGGCAGCTGGCAGCAGTAGGCAGTGAATCAGGGAAGGCTTAAGGAAAGCAAAAGTACTGAAGAGTGATATTCAGCCCATGTTTCATACACACAGGCCTCTCCTGGTGTAAGATGGTAAGAGAGGAGCAGCCAAGATCCTTGTGTGATGCTGCAGCTCTGGGAAGCCTCAGATGAGCCCACCAAACCTGACAAACCAGAGGAGATGGTAGGAAGATGCAGGGTCGCAGTACACTTGGGTGACTGTGAGTAAAGCTGCTGCTACATCAGCAAGGGCTTGGCCCTTCCTCAATGACTTGTGTCAGAGCATCGCTGGGAATTTCCAGCAGAGTTCATTTATCAGCAAGTGGAAGATGCTCCTGAGGCCCAGAGCCTGTGCTCAGTTCTCTGGAGAGAGGAGTCTGAGCTTGGGTTCCAAGAAGCCAATGCCAGCAAGGGCAGCCCGGCCCCACGAGCCGGTCCTGGGGCTGCTCCCGCTCCTGCCAGCACCTCCCAGCCCCAGCAACGCCGGCGCTGATCCGACAGCCTCGCTGCCAGGGCTGCCAGGAGGAGCTGGCTGTCCCCACGTGCAGCCCCTGCTAATGGAGTTTGACAGGGAGAGAGGGAAGCGTGCAGCCGTGCAACCAAAGAACCCGAGGCAGCTTCACCTCTGAGCACAGGATGGGAATGGAACAGCACAGCACGAGGTGATTCCCACCACAGCTCCTGATCTCCTTAGCAGCATCCAGACTGCACAGTCCCTCTTTGCTGAAGCCCAGGACATATTGTCAGGGGGGAGACAAAAGAAGGATGGACTGGATTACTAGAGAGTTGAGATGCTTCAGAAAAATAAAGTACTGAGCACAGAAACAGCTCCTCGTGTGCACTTGAGAGCTCTTAAATTTTGATAACAACTTCCTTGTGAGCTACTGCTGAGGGGTCCAAATCAAGTACAAATACACTGTAAGGAATTTTTTGCACAGCAACATAGAGAAGCTTGCAACACACAAGCACAACAGAGAAGCAATCCCTTGTTACTGGCAGAAAGACAGGGAAAGAATATTTATTTTATCTAGCTAAAGTAAACCTGACTTTTTGCACCTAGTCAGCTCCCTGAAAACCTTCAGCCTGCTCCTTCCCAATGGTCCCTGGGGAGCAGCACAGGGTCTACAGGGAAAGAGGCAACTAGAACACTGCTTGCTGCAGCCACAAAGTGCTTTGGGTGGAGCTCACTTCATTCCCAGCAAAGGCCATCAGCATCATGAACTGCAGAGAGATTAGGCACATCCACAGGTTTATTTTAAATCCCAAGATTTGGAGAGAAAAACTGGGGGAATGGGACAGCAGGAAATTGTGCTTTCTAGATAAACTGGCCTCTTGTAGCAATGAGGGGCCTGCATATGATGAGCACACTGAGCAGCAGGTGGGAGATGCAGGCAGGGAAGGGTCAAGGATGACCTCAAGGACGCCATCCTGATGAGTGGAGATGCTTCAGAAGAGTCAGAAGTGTCTCACATTTCCACTCAGGTCAGCATGCAAGTGCTCTGGTCAGCAGTAATTGTTAGACATGTTAGATGTTTATTAGCTGCTATAAAGAATTATCCCTTGTATTAAAAAGACAGTTGAGAAACTCCTGTGAGTTTTCTTATTGCAACTGGCATTTATCTTGATAAATCTCTCCCCTTCCACTCAGCAGTATCCCTGTCTTTTCCATCCTATGCACTCCTCAAAGTTTGTTGTGGGCTCAGATAGTTTTTTGAAGTCATCACAAGCTGAAAATAGAAAAAAACCATATTGACCTGCTTAACTTAGAAAGCTCTAACACCTCTTGGTGAAGTTGTGGGTTGGCATCATTATCCAGATGGTAACACTGCTATCCCTTAACTGATTTATCTCCTTGCTTTGAAAAAGCCCTTGAAAAAGATTACAGAGATAACCAGATAGATGAAAGGGAGAAGGTTTACCCTAAAAGCAGCACCCAAAACCACTCAATGTGAGCCCTTGATAATCCTTTGCCAGACTGTTATTCCCATCAGATCAAACAAGATGGAATGAGATTTAAGCTATGCTAAGTGCCATACTGCAGTATTACAGTCCCACTGTCACACCTTCTAGCAGCTTTTATCTTTTTTCCTTCTCTCCTGCCCCAAAAGAATCTGATTTAACTTGCAAAACCAACTCCATCAGAGACAGCTAAAAGGAGTTTTGTAGGTCCCTTCTGCTGCACTTGCTCTTTTACTGTGGTTTTGCTTGCATTTTTTCAAAGAGATGAAGTCAAACTTCACAAATATAACCAACCTGAGAGCACCACAGCTCTTACCCACTCCAAAGACAATCAGTAATGTCAATACTGTAAGGTGAATTCTCAGGCATTTTTCTAAAAGAGACCATTAACAGCTTTACACTGAACAATGAAAACAAAAGCTTTCTGAATACTCCAACTGCATTCACTATTTTCCTGTGTCCCACACTTGCACTCCAATATAAATATTTAAACACTGTGAAACAGAATGTTTTTAAAAGCCATTCATAATCAGTAGCTTTACCTGAGTTTCTGCTAAAGCAAACTGTCCTGGAGAACCCCCTGCTCCCTGTGCCCACCCAGGGAAGGCTGGGAGCCTGCTCCCACACAGGCAGGGGTAGGAAAGCAGCCAAGGGGAGGATGAAAAGCTGCTGCAGCTGCTAAAGGCCAGGAGCAAAGAGGCAGCCATGGGCACCTGGAGCTCCACACCCTACCAGGTGACAAGGGAATCATGGTCAAGCTCAGAGAACTCCTTTGCATTGCTGCCTGTGGGAATGACACCACAGAGGCAGGCCAGGAAGTCTGTCCATTCCTGGTAAGGAAAGATCCAGGCAGTAAAATGGCACAAATCATGAATCCAGGGAGAAAGGTTGTTTGGAGTCCAGAGAATAATGGTGAGGTTGCTCCAGAGTGAGAGGGAGGAATGGGCTGGAAGAGGTGACTAAAAGCACCAGTCATAGAGTAGACATGGTTCCAGAAGTTCATTTGGGATGGGAATTTTGTTTTGCTGAAGACAGTCAACAAGACTTCAGGGGACTGCAGCATACAGGAATATGGACAGTGAGGAAGTTGCTTGTGGCAAAGCAAGATGATTGCTGCTGCATGCAGCCAGACTTCAGTGTAGGCTGCCTGAGCTGGGCAACTTGGGACAGGAGCTGCTGGGAAGCTTACCTGACTCTAATTTGGGAAGAGAAATTAATTCAGGGGCTTTGTTAACACTTGAAATGCAGAATTTTCCATGACATTTTGGTAAACTTTAGCAGTCCTAGCTCAAATGAGCTTTTTTTAACTATGCTGGCAGTACAGGACTCAATTCAGATGCAGCAGTTTACCATTAAAATCTTGTCTTTAGAAAGGCAGGCTCAGTCCTGTGGAGGACACTGTAAAAACACCAGTGCCAAAGTAGTTGTGGAAAAATAAACAGCACTATGGATGAAAGCAGTATCATGAAGCCTCCAGCACAGAGGAGATCACAGCTGTTGTCATATAAAAAGATGTAATATATAGTTGTATTATTGTTTTTTAAGATGGAAGAAACCCTGTTTATGTAATATACAAAACATACTCTTGAAGGGATTAGACTAAATAATGCCCTAAATTCAGCATCTTCTAGTCAAATAAAGGACATAAAACCTGTTCAGCAATCTGTTTCTATTTTAAAAGACAAGCTATGGTATACATTACAAATATTGTTTGTAAAAGAGAGCTATGGAAGGAGGGTTGGTGGGATGTTCTGCATATATTAATGCTTCATTAAAAATGCCATAAGAAGTAAGAAAAAAAAAAGCCCTAAGTTTAAGATGCCCTCCCACATAAGGAAAAGGATTTTAAAGCACTTATTAAATTACTTCACTTGCATGAGCAAAACCATGAGCTTTCTTGGAAATCAGGACAAGCTGATTATATAAGACCCTGATAGTTCTTCTTTAAAATGTTATTTGAACCCATGAAGATTTATATCTAGAGTTAAAAGGAAAAAAAAAAAAAAGTATGATTTGGGTTGTGGTTCTTAAGGGATCTTAATGTGCATCCCTTAGAATTACTCTAATGAATTAATTTTATATGGAACTGTGAATTCTAGTGTCACCCTCCTGGGCTCTGCCTTCGGTCAAACGGAGTCAGATTTCCATGGGAAGTTTCAGAAGAGGCAGGGATCATCTTTCTGCTCACTAGTGGGACTGCATCCTGCACTCCTGTCCTGATCAACCAGCAGGGCAGCTGGAATCAGCTGGGGCCAGACTTTTCTTGAGTATTTTGGTAAAATTCTGTTTGCTCTGTAAACTTTAGGGCAAAGTAGAAAATGGAAAATCTGCTGTGTAAGAGCACATCTGCGTGACACCAGGTCTATTTAATCCAGTGCTATAAAAACTCCTATAAACCCGAACAGTAGAACCTCCAACAGCATCACCTGTAGGACAGGAGAGGAGCAGGAGCCATCTCCGGTTACTCCAGCCTGCATAATGAAGAGATCAAGGGCCCGTGCCGTGCCAGGATGCCCGAGGATAGCGGGGTGTGAGTGGCCAGTGCCGCAGCCTCCCCTCCCGGCCCGCTCCCGCCCCGAGCACAGGCAGCGCTGCCGGCCCGGCTGAGCCCGGCGCACAGACGGGGCCTCCACGCTGCTCCCCGAGCTGCCATTTGTCCCTGCCCCAGGCAGCTGAGCGGGCAGAGCAGCTCCCCAGCTCAGGACAGCAGCTCCTTATGGAAATGAACCCTTCGCCGGGCCTGGCTTTCAACTCTGCTTCAGCGAGGGTGAGCTTGACTAAGGGGAGTTAGTACACACTCTAATGGTAAAGGTAAGAATTTGGCCCTTGAATGGATGAACTGTCCTTCAGACTGGCTAAAATCCTATCATGTCTAATAGGATTTCTTTTATGGAAGAAAAGTTGAGTTTTCAAGCTTAATTTAAAAAGAAAAAGAAAAAAATTGCCCTGGCCACTTGAAGAAGTGCTCCTTTCAACACAATCCCTGCTCAGGGAGGACACCTGCAGCAGGGTCATCTCACCTAACTTTAAATGTCTGCAGGGCAGCTGGCTGCCTGGGAGAGCTCCTGTGTCCCAGCCCACACTCCATTCACTGAACAGAGAAAATGGGAGCTTTCAGGACACAATGCAACTGACCTATTTTAGGTACCTGCTTCAGGATGAGATGAATCAGCCCCAGCAGCGCCTGTTTCTCTCTGCTGTCTATAAAGGGAGTCTGGCAAATATACCTCTGGCCAGGTAAATACCACCCTTCATGCTGAATACAAGCAGAAAGAAATGCAGAGAAATGCTCAGAATGGGACTAATTCATACCATTCACACCACGTTGCAAGCAAAGCATTTAAGACCTACAGAGCGGAAGAAGCACTCCAATTAGCTTTAATATGAAGCTAGAAGGATCCTGGTAACACAAGGAAATTAATATCTAGGCAGCAGGTCCCTAGAGTAATTGCACAGTTGTTACAAAGGGAAGTTGCACAAAATTACCATTTGCAAGGCTGCAGCAAACACAAAGATAATATCTTGATGTAGGCCAGCACAGGGATCTGAAGGCTCCAAACATCCAAAGTTCAACTCACACAGCTGAACAACTACAGGTGGAAAAAGCCTGAAGAGGGTGACTGACAGAAGAGCAAGATGCCTGCACTTCAACTTGGATTCATATGAGACACACAAAGAGCTGGCTCAGAAATCTTCCAATAGAGTATTAAAGAAAATATGAGTGATTCATGGTCATACTAGACCATGAAGACTGATGTCTGCTTGCCTGCCTTACATATGGATAACCAGCCATGAAAAATGAATAAAGGATTCAATGAAAGGATTGAAAGGAAAACTTAAGTATTCTAGCTTCACTGCTTGGTCTAATGGATGATACTGTCTCAGCCTAAAAGCCTCCTCCCAAGGTTTGTTCCTTAATACCTCTATGGTTAGAACAATTTATCAGTGTCTGAACATGACCACCAGCAAGCCCATTAACTGAATCAGTCTGGATGAAATTTAATTGCAGAAAAAGACAAAAATGTGTTGTAGTTTAAGGATGGCATTTTCAAACTTGGGAAAACAAATTGAAGAGAACAAAATCCCACCAGTTCTCAAATGATTTGCATTCCCTGCTTTCCCTACTATATCTGAGATTGAACACTGCCAGTGTTGCTAGTACTACCAGGACAGAAATTACAATCAAAATATTCATAGCTGATTATATATACAGCTCTGTCAGCCCTGTACCTATCACCTATGTTCCTGTAATTCAGTGTCATGGCTTGAGATTCAAGAAAAGCTGGTTTTGTAAATAAACTAGACTAATCACAAGTATGATTTTCAAAAAATACATATATGAAGAGACATAGTTTGTATTTTAATATTTCAGAAATAAATCCTAGTAACATCTACTGGCGATCAACTAGTATCTCCTTAACTGGCCTGATCACTGCATGGGACTGTGTGGTGCTATCAGCTCAGGAAGTGTAAATATTTATAGCAGACTCCTCTTGGCTGCTTTCAAAGTGTGGACAGAAAACAGTTGAATTTCTGAGGCACAATCACTGTTGGCTGGAATGTAAAAGTCAGCTTTTATCACTCCAGCATAAGCTGGCAACATCCATG
This sequence comes from Peucedramus taeniatus, assembly GCA_013400575.1. NCBI lineage: Eukaryota > Metazoa > Chordata > Aves > Passeriformes > Fringillidae > Peucedramus > Peucedramus taeniatus. The sequence goes on from WBNO01033422.1 coordinate 96,192, forward strand.
CATGGTAGTTCAAGCACAGAGCTGGCTCCCAGGCCAGATGGAGCCCGGTGCAGCTACGTGTGTCCCAGGTCACTGGTGTGGGGGGCACCAAGGGCACTGAGAAGATGGCTGGGAAGTTCAGGGCTTTAGGAGCCAAATGATCATCTGAGTCTTGAATCCTGAGGATCCCCAGGTTGGTTTTTTCATGGTCATACAAATCTGCTCTCTCTAACATACTTCAAAACTTTGCTTGATTTGAAAAACAAGACTCTTCATAACTTTTCCTGACATCTTAAGATGCAAAATAATATTTAGCTATGAAGTCATCTACCCTCGCAAGATTTCAAAAATCTGATGTAGTTATTACTTTCTAAAAATCATGGGCTGATTTCCTGAAGAATAACATTCCAGGTGTGTAACAAGGGTCTCCCAGTTTTAGATTTCTACCTACTTTTATATTGGTTAAGCTTTCAGAGCTTCTCTTTGCTGATACAGATGACAGGACAGCTGCAGTCTTGACTTTCTAGCAGTTAGGAGAGAGAGGCAGTTTTGCAAAAAATCATTATTAATTTAACCCATCATTGTGCATGGTTTACTTCCTTTACAAGAGGATTATGTGAAGGCTCCTTCCAAAGACACTGGAGAGTTTGAATACAGGGGGGTGGAGGGGAAAGTTCAGTTTATATTTCTGCCACTTTGCAACTCATCCCATGAGTGGAGAGAAGGTAATGGTATTTGTGATACATCCCCTGAGGCACTTTTTTTTTTTACTTTTCAAGAATCCTAGTGTGCAGATAAGTTCCTGCTCCATTGTGATAAATGTAGAGAAGAAAGAAGCAGGATTTTTACCGTATGAGAGCAAGCCTGTCCTTTTCAGATGGATGATCATCGAGCCACTGGGAGTAGCGGGCAATGGACCACTCAGCCCTCTGGTACAGAGAAACACAAACACCAATTACACAAAATGCAAAAGAGGAAACAGACACACCAATTTCAGAATCATAGATGACATAAATGAAAGCCACATGAGACTCTCAATACTGCAGTGATGCAGAATGAATTAAGAAATCAAAGGCAATTAACAGGAATGGCCCAGTATGTTATTTGGGAGCTCAGAGATCATCTCCTACATCAGCTCTTGGCTCATTTCTGACAGGGTTTTTATCTAGATTTCCTAATCTTACAAGAGAAGGATCCAGGCAATTTGCAGTCTGGGATAAGATCTGCAACGAGCTGACAGAATAGTAAAGAATTAAGAGTCTATTTAATATCAAGTTATCATATCCCTACTATTAATTAATCAATTAATTCAGTAAAACAATTACTATAATGCCTTTGCCACAATAAAAACAAACCCAAAAATTATATAAAATATGCATTTGAATAATTTTTAACTAAAACAGCTAGGGCAAACTACAATGCTCATTGTACCTTAGGACATCTGAAAATAAAAGACAGGTTGATCTTATTACCTGGAAGGGTGATTTTAGCTCTGGTGGTGCTCTTGTAAATAAGAACTGAAGAATAATGCTGAATGGAATAACCTCTCCCAGAGCTGGGCTACTGGCAATATGCTCACTGGTCTGGAACAGCAGAGGTCTGGAAAAATGTAACAATACACTCATTAAATGAAGAAAAAGCTTATCTTATGCGTTAGAAAAAGTGCCTCTATGTGGTGGCAATATTGCATTAGGATAGAACCATCGAATTTTTTGCCACTACTTTGCATCTTGGGTTTCCAACACAGGTCCAGTTTGCAAAAATTTACAGCAGTTGCCTATTGTAATTAAACAACACAGGACTGTAAATTTTGTATTTCAGTGAAAACATTTAAGGTAACTATAGACTTCGCTGTCATACAGAAGATGTACTGAAAGCAACACAAAAAAGTACAATTTGGCCAACATTTGCATGACAAAGATTGTTAAATCATAGTTATACTCTGCATAAAATTTAAAAGAACTTTAATCTATTTCTAATTTGCAGGTGGGTGTTGCCAAAAAAGCTCTCAGTTCAGTCAGAACTAACACGAGGTAATAAATCAGTATTGAAATATAGTTTAGTCATACTGTGACTGCAGCTCACCTGAATGACCTCAGCTGTCTGTAAGATTTTCCCAAGTCAGAGACTCGCCGACACAGCGGTGCTACCGCTAACTCCATCTACAAAAGCAAGCAGTTCCATTTGAATTGGATTCCCCCAAAACATAACACCTGGTACTGAAGTAGCCTTTCTTTAAGCAATAATCTAAACTTGCAGACTAAGTCAGTGACTTCTGTCTGCTGGCTGAATTAAGACAAGAAACTGTCTTTTCCTTTCATACTATGTTGCCCAAGCCAAGACTTCTTCCTTATTCTTGGCAACACAATAAGCATTTTGTGACAAAAGATAGAGACAGTCTGTGCATAACAACAGAAGGGGCCTCGTGAGCTTTCTGAGACTAAACCTTTGTTTCTTGCAGCAGGTTTATTTTGTTGGTGATGAGTTTCCTAATGAAGCACTTATGTCAATACGCCAAAAATCTGACCGCAGCCTGGGAAGAAAGCAAATCTAGGCAGATCTCCACAAATCACTGCTAAAGCAGTAAAACTACAAACACACTTCAGCTGGGCACCCTTTCCTTTGGTGAAGGACAAGGTTACAATGATTCCTTCCGGAACAGCGGGCCCCAAATTTTGGGGCAGAAACCCTATACAGATTAGACAGAAGGCAGCTGTGATCTGTTGCCAAAGGGTTATATGGAATCATAGTCAAAAGAGTCAGACCATTATTTTCATACTTATTTTCATACTGTTGGGTTTCTGAGTTAGAGCAGCTATCTTTAAAAACAAACAAGTTTAAAACACTTTCTGTTGCTGAAGCATGGGAGTTCTGCTTTTTTGATGAAGGGACAGGCTTCACTTGGATTATTACATCTAAATTCTGTCACAGGCTCTTCATTAACAGTGAGGACACAGAAGTGAGAAAGAACCATTTCCCTTCTGGATCCCAGACTGAACATGAGCATTACACAGCAAAATTTCAGTTAATGCGCACACCAATACAAACACCACCACTTAAGAAACCCTGGAGGTAACTTTACTCAGACATGGATTAAGTCTTTATTTTTTGCATTCCTGAAGTGTCAGTCAAATGAGGGATCAAGCTTTATTCTCTGTTTTTTAAAATCCCCAACTTGAAAGAATATTCAGACTTTGATTTACATATAATGCACAATTAAACTACGTTTCAAAGGATGACAGCTAAAATAAGTAACAAGATCAAAACCACCATACAATGAGCTTCCCTTGTAAGTAATATTGCTGAACGAGATTCAAAGTGTTTGTGATATGACACTATTTACAGTGAAGTCTTTAATACTATTATATTATTCTTTCCAGCTGCAGTATTTCCTCAGACAGAAATGGCTGCTGGGCCACTAGCTTCACCAATAGCACATAACTATTTTGGGATTCCAGCATAAACAAGGAACGTGGTGCAGGCAAATATGATGCCATAGTTCATCTAAACCCAGAAGAACTTAAATTAGTGAATAATGCAAATCAAGGCTATATACTTCAGGTATCCCTCTTTAAAAGCAGGTGGCAGGATAGGAGTCATCTCACCTGCTTCTCAACATCTACAGGTTCTCTTGAAAGGCAGTGGAGAGAAACAGCTACTCTTGGGGGGGTGATGCACCTTTCCCCAAAGTGGACACCTAAAATAGGTCAGGCAGGTCATGTTTGTAGGAGTAACCCTCTACATAACACTCAGGCAAAGCTGGGAAAGCCATAGGGCTCAACCCAAAGCATCTTGGCTTCCCCTGCAGACCAGGAGAGGTGGGTAGCTCTGGAAAGCAATGGGGAATGCCCCACAGAGCTTTCCCATGGGCAGTGCACAGCCACTGCCCCAGCCCAGGGACCTCTGCATACCTGCCCACATCAGGCACTTACAGGCCACTTGAAATCGTCATTTTATGCAGATTTCACTCACAGGAGAAGAAAGTGAATAAAAAATCCAGCATGTAAGGAAATAAGGCTCCAGACCTGAGTAAGAGCCTGGCTTCCTCTTGCCTGCTGCCCTTTTTGGTCCCCATATCTTTAGGCTATGAAATGGCCCCTCTCTACACCCTGAGGATGAGGTCACCTCTCCTGCAAGGTGGGAGGTGAATGTCCTGTGGCTCAGGAGCCACCAGCTGCTGTGCTGTGCTGAATCTGCTGCACAAGGGAGAGAGGGCATGCTCCCAGGAAAGGCAGGCTCTGCAGGGAGCTGCTGCAGGGAGGTGCTCCCACTCCAAGCCGCAATGAAGCTTACAGCAAGTTCAGGGTGTTGTTCCCCCAGGAGCACAGGTGGGAGCCAAGAGGCTGGTCTGCCACACAGGATCAGGAGCAAGCAGCCAAAATAAGGAGCTAACCAAGTATGCTTTGCTGTATCATGATACAAGAACCCTGCAGATCCTGACAAACAAAAGGAAGCAAGACTCTGATTTCTCCAGAGCTTCGTTTCAGGCGTCAGTATTGGCTGGGGGCAGCTGGAAACAACTGATATCCTGCAGGAGCTGGTGTCCCAGCTCTGGTGGGAGCTGTGGGCTTGTAGCTGGGAGGGACCAGGGAGAAGATAATTCCTTTAGGTTCTTTAGAGATTTTGATAACAGGCAACAAACTGCCAGTCTGACTTGCGGAAACAGAGATGTGCAGATCAAACAGTACTCATGGGGGGGAAGAAATAACAGCATAGCAAAATATAATTTTGCTTAATAAGTTTTAAAAGATTGTTTCACTCCTGGAACATAATATGAAGTAATGAGACGTTAAGTGAAACTTTCTACAGCTTAACCAATTCCTTATTAAAACAAATTTAAATGAATTCTCTTGAATATACTTTGTAGTTTCCATAAATTAAAATTTTTAGTCTTAAGTACTAAAGAAGAAAAATTACTTTGGAAAATTCTATTACTTCATCTTCAACCTTTATTCACTGTAGGAAATTATTAGTATTGCTAGAACTAGATAGATTTAATGGCAGCAGATGGTGGATTCGTGAAGTAATAGCTGCCAAAGAAAAATATTGTTTTTAAGCTTTGCAGCATACTATACTATCTCACATTGACTCATGAAGAGTGGGAATGAGCGAAAACTAATGTGGTAAAAATGTACATAAACCACAAAAACTCTTTTTTTTTAAACTTTATAATACTAGTCTTTGTGTTATAATCCAATCTCTCTCCAATAGAAAGTATAATTCACATAATAACTAAGATTGTTTTCTTTCCCTGAATTTTAGGTGTTTATCTGAGCCCAGTCGCACAGTGGGATGCCATGGCATCCTTCTGCTGTCACGATCATTTCTGAGGCCACTGAGAGGGGTTTAGTGTCTCTGCTGAGCATTGTGCCAGCCCAGGAGCAAGTGCTGGGGAGGAACCATTCGGCTGGAACAGCTGCTGTTTGCAAGGTGCTGGAATTGGGCAGAGAATTGAGCGTGCATCACTTTTGGTTGTGTTACCTGTCATCACCTGAAACGGCATCAACTGTTGATTCACACAGTGAGCTCTGCTGTAGCAGCCTCTGCTGTGATACACAGCTATAGTTTCAAAGCCTGTCAGTAAGCTCTTACATCAGGGGATGGTTTTGGCTGTTGGCAGCCAGTGTTTGTATCATGTGTGCAAGGCCTTTCACTCAGCCACGTCCGGTGGACTTTACATATAAAAGGGTAAGTAGTATTTTCTGTTTATTTTCCAAATTTTCCTTCCAAACTGCAAATTTGAAAATTCAAACATCCAGGTTAAATTCAGTGATAAATCCGGCATTCAAGCTGTAATTTGCAACCACAGAGGCTTGATGTAATATTATCATTAACACAGAATCCAAGAGGAGCACTAGGAGATGAATGTGCTTGCCAAAAAGCAAGCAGCAGATAGAACAGAAGAAGGCCTAATGACTTGTTTCTTTTAGCTTTGTTCAAAACCCATTGCTTTTCCATGATTTATTCATCTTAGTTTGCTATGCTTTGCAGGACACAGTGGCAGGCGCCTGCCCAACATATGCTTCTTTTCAGTGGTTAATGCTATCTAAGCCCAAAAAGGCAATATTATCTTTTCTTCTCATATGACTCTGCCATAGCCCGTGGCTAGGTGGTCAATTATCTGCTGAACTATTCACTGGCTGGCCATATTGAAAAAAATACATCACATGCCTGGCTTCTCTAATTGGATTATGTTCAGCAACCCAAGGGTGAAGTTAATACATAGTCTAGATACAGATAATGCATGTATATTGAAGAGTGCTTTAAAAAAAACTCATAGTGAAGTTATTTTTTAGTGCCTATTGTGGTATTTTCAAGATCTCTCATTACTTAAACAGCTGTTTTTTCAGCTGGAAAATCTTAACATTAAATTTTTAGCAATTACATTTCCTCCTGGCCAAGATGAATTCCAAGTTTTTAAATGTTACCTCAAAACGCTTTTTTCTAGCCATTCACCAGGACAGAATGCTTTAACAAGCAAAGGAGCAGAAGAGCTGAACTACTCTATGAAAGAAGCTGGCCTTGAAGGGATGTGCAATTTGATTTCTCCCCAGTGCAGCAATTCCAAAACGGTTGATGTTTAAGTAAATCCTTCAGCTGTAACACCTCTAAAATAACACACATCAGCAAATAATTCCCTCTTTCCAGGAAGATAATTAGCACTAAACATTAAATGTATTTTAGCTTTAGTAGTTTCTGTCTTTATGACTACAACTGTGATTACAGCATCCTGCTGCTCTAATTTCTCTGTAAGAAACTAGAAAGCAAGTTTTTTAGGAAAAATTATAAAAAGCACTTTTACACTTGTATCATCATGTCTGTTAAAATGAGCAAATCTGTCTACATTTTAAAAAATCCAAATGCCTAATATTCTTGCTTTTTTTAATGCCACATATTGAATCAGGAAACCAGATTCTGACCATAGTCTCGCCAGCAGATAGGAACAGCTCTTCTACACGAGAATTTAGCATTGTAAACTTCTACCATAAAAACATTTTTCTAGGAAAATTCAATAAAACCCAAATATTTTGCAGTAATTTTTTGTGAAAGATTGAAGAATTAGTGGCAGCATTAACTGTACCCCATCAAAACAGTCTGAACACAGTACTGAACAATGCCAAAAATCCCAACCATCAATCATGCCTAGATAAGAAATACAGAAAAGCATATAGAGAATAGTATCAACTCTAACAGGACCAATAAAAATAGTTCATTCTTTGCTGCACTTTCCAGCACTTCCATTAGGTTTTGGGAAGGCCTGAACTATAAGCCACAATCCCAAAGCATGCCTAATTGCTGTAACAACTCTGAACACCAAGCAAGTTAAAAGATCCTCTGGAGAAGAACTTGCACTCCCCAGAAACAGAAGCGTTGAAAACCATCAGGGCTTGCTACCTTGCTTGCCCCTAGGAGAACATTTTTTTTTTCAGTCTGACAAGTACTGAATTAAAAAGTAAAATTTGGTATTAAATATGTGAATATTGAATTATGGGCACCTTGAAAATACAAAACCAAATAACAAAATCTGATTCAGGTGTATACAGGAGTGAGTTGAAAAGTAATCTTGTGCAATTGCTTGCATAAAAACTGAGAGCATGAAAAGAGCTGAACTCAGGCTGTAGACTGGAAATGTTTTAAATGAGACTCCCAAGGAACTGTGGCACTGCACTCGATAACAACCTTGCAGTGCTGTGCACATTTCCTAAGGCTTGCAATGTTCCTGTGTTCCTATAAGCACTGATTTACATGAAATCACATTAATGATATTCAGGCATATTTCAAGCCAATCATGGCTCTGTTTACAGCTGCCACAGTAGCACACACCTATTCTCACTGCTGAGAAATCTGTAATGCACAGGACAGTCAAATGAGATACTGACACTGCAAACAGGGTAAGACAGAGAATTCAAGAGAGCTACAGCAGTAATTCCTAATGTATGAGTAGCTGAGCCTCACTCCAGAAAATTGGCTGTTATGCACCTCAGCAAACCCAGTTCTGAATGAAGAAAACTTGAAATCCATTTTCTCCCTTCTGTGGGGACACCTGTTGTTTTGAGGCAACTTATCAGTAAAACACGTTTTCAGTGCAAAAATTTTCAAATCAGACTCTCAGCCAAAGCTATTCTTGCTGAGTATAAGGCAGCTGTAACTCTGTGAGTGCCCTGAAAGAATGTGAAGAAGCATGAGATACCCAAAATCTGATGCAATCAAAGGTTATTTGATTCGTTGCAGTAAGAACTCAAATTAATCAAAGCTTCTGGACAGGTTTCTGCCCAGGTCTTTTGCTTACAAGCAACCTCAAAATACCAGAAGGGGTTTTAGATCTCAAAAGTCAGTTCCGAGCAGGAATATGTAACCATTTTTTGTGTAGAGAAAATTCAAAATTACTTTACAAGACAGAAGACAAGTAAAAACAGTTTATAAACAAACCTACTCCTACACACAGTATCTTTCCAGGCAGGTTGTTTCCTTTGGGTTTGGCTTTAGTCCAACAATGCAGTGCCTCTCTGGGACTGAAAAAAAAACCTGCACATGGCACTTATGGCCATTCGGAAAAATTTATCTTTCTCATCAAGCCAGCAGCCCAGCTAAATACCTGCTCCATGCCCTCCTCAGCCAAAGGCAGCAGCAACCTCTCATAGTCCTCCTTAAAGCTGCATTTCCACCAGGACTCCTGGCTGGGTCAGAGCAACAACCACCTTCCTGCCAGCTCCCAGGAGCTGGCATCGTGGGCATGTGCACAAAATCCACCAGGATTTTGGGAGGAGCACACACATCCCAGAAAACATGGATATAAGGCAGTGTCCACTTACAAAGTGTTTCAGTCCTTTTCCTTCTATCCTGAGCAAGAGGATACAATCTCCAGGCCATTCTGGACACTACAGCCCCTGTGCAGCCCAGGACACCCAGAGGAGCTCTGTGCAGAGATGCTCAAAGGCACAGAGTCAGTGCTGAGTTGGCTCATGCAGCTGGTTGGACACGGATTTCTTGTCTTAAGCCCATTTTCAAACAAGCCAAGAATATGGCACAATTTGAAGAAAAGAAAAACACAAGCCCCCAGATGCAGCAAGAGTTGAAGGCAGGTGACAGGAATGAATTCAAACCCTTTTTTTTGATACTGTGGTACAAAAGAAATCAGAATATTTATCTCTACACAGTTGTCCATTGAGGAGTTATACTCAGCACAGTGGGGAAGACCATGCAAATTCCTCTACACTCTAAAACATATCTTCATTTTTCACTTAAAAGGTAGCCCATGGCAGAATGAGAAAAATCAGTGTTAAAAATTATAAACATGTTATATTTTTAGATTATAACAGGTGCTTAGATCAGATGCTTTTACTGTACAATCAGGTGAAAATATTTTCCAAATTTATATGACTTACTTTAGTTAAAATTAGCATAAATTACAAAAATTATCTCTATTCCTTCCACAGGAAGAGTCGAGTGTCCTTTTTTTGCTTCCAATTTTATGCCATTGTCTTCAAAATAGAGAAGGGAATGGAACCTTCTCGCTGAAAGCAATTGAAAACTTCCCTTCATTTCTGTGGTTAAGGGCTGATTTGCTATTTTTGAGTAATGAATAAAAAAATTTTACTCAGGAATATGTAACTCACAGGCAAATGATACAAAGCAGCCACAAGAAGGAGTGGAGGTGGCAGCAACTCCTCCCTCCCTGCCTTCCTTCCCCACCTCAGTTACCTACCAGCCAAAATCAGCACTCAGTATGCAGACAGCTGGTGCTAATTCCCCTTTCCACTTGGATAATAATAAATGGCAGCCTCAGTCTGATCCGGGGATGCCTGATTCTTTGGCACATTAACCATACACTGGTACTGCAGACAAATTAAATTTTAATATAGTAGATAACACAGACAGGTAATGGATATGAATCTGGCAATTTCTTTCGTGGTTTAGTCCTGCACAGGAGTTAGGTAAAGCTGAGATGCAGGTCAGTCAACTGGGTCATGAAGAGAATTCCACAAGACAACTGCCCTTCTGTTTCCAATAGCAGCTCTTGCCCAGGATATTGATGTTTCTTTAGCTTGTCTCCTTCACTGCAAAGCAGCTGAGTTAGCCATTAACCACTGTGGGCACTGTGATATATAGAGTGATTAAGGAAGTGACACACCATATTCCATTAGAAGAGGGAGAAAGAATGAAGTGAATGAATGGTGGCAAATGACGGACGTGCCACAGAGGTCGGCCAAGTGGGACAACGTGCCAAGATGCAGCTGAATTTAAATGCAACAATCACCTGGACAGGAAGCTGTCAGACCTCCCTGAATGTGCCTTACAGTGATGAGGGATCTTAGGCTACTTAGTGGATGCATTTCTCAGGATCCAGTATCTTATCAGACCTGGAATGCACCAATCTCTACAACTGCCTGTTTGCACTTCAGTGGGGACAAGAGCATTGATACTTTTCAGTGAAATGACACTAAAAAGCAGAAATCAGTACTGAGGGTACCTGTGCAAAATCCGCTGCCAGGCGCATCTTCCCACCTTCTCCGAGGGGCCTTATGAGACTGGCATTGCGAATGAAAAGCTCAATTGCTCTTTGAGCCATGGCTTCAGTGTTATCAAAGACAAAGTCAAAACACTCAAAATGTCTGAAGTAGTCACTCATGACTCTTGCTATAAAACCCTGAAGCTCTTTCATGTAGAGAGAACAAGGGACATCTGGTTTTCCTGAGCTGGATAATGATCTGAAAAAAACAAGAGAAGAAAAAGAAATAGGGGCAGCTAAATTCATCTTTAAAACACAACCAAAGCCTACTGGATTCTTTTAAACTTCTTTCCTACCCCACCAAGTCATGGCAAGAATTGTAGAATCTCATTTCTACTCAGAATATGGAGCATGTAACTCTCTCTGAAACTATAGTCAGAAAATATCTCCTTATCAGCCATGCCCATGAAGAATTAAAAGATGAAACAAGAAATAACAAGATAAGGGGCAACACCCCACTCCTACCCAACTTGCAGAGCCTCCTTCAATTTGGAGCCTACATCTGAAATCCAGATCCTAAATTTGAATGTTCCAGTTGTTAATTCAAAACTCTAATAGTGGATCAGAAAATATAAACATATGTCACAGGGCTACTAATTTGGCCTGTCAATCCCAAACCTGTTCTCTGTATAGAATTAGTCTCCTAGATTCCTCCAAACCCCGGATTACAAAGTCAGTATCACAGAAGCAGCACAGAAGCCCCTGGACACCAACCAATCCTCTTTCTCTTTCTTTGACTGACAGTCAGGTCAAAGAGCTCTTCCAAACTTAGAACACACAGGCTATCTAACAAAACTTAGCCTCTGGCTGGGAACTGCTTGCCCACCTAGAGAGGTATTGTGCTACTGGTGCCAAAAGAGGGTAAGGGTAAAATATTGTTTAAAAAAATTCAAAAGGAAAATTCAAAACATCTCTGAAAATATAGTATTTTCAAAATACAGTTAATTTTCAAGACAGAAAACAGGACAATTGATGATGATAGAAGCAATGTCAGAACAGACATGACAACCAAAATAAAATTTAGGAAGGAAGTCTCAATTATACATCAGACTCAAGACCTTTAGCATGTAAAGAATCTTGGAAATTTTAATGAAAATGCAATTGGAAAATAGCATAAGATACTGAACCTGAGATTTAAATTTTTTAAACAGTTAATTTTAACTATTACATCAGAGGCTATACGCTTTGAGAAACAGGAATACTGACAGTTCTGAAGACTGTCCAAAAAAACCCACATTTTGAAAGCAAAAGGGCTTTTTTAAGCACAAAAATGGCCTGTTGTCAGCTTTCTTTTTCTATTTGAAATGAATTTTACTCAACAGATATGAATAAAAAAGGGGGAGGGAGAGAAGACAGATGCTGCCTGATTAATTTGTTTCAACAGATAGGTAATTCTGCTTCCTGTGTTCATTAACCATAAAGCATCACCTTCCCCTCAACAAACAAGCATTCCTGCTTCAAGGACATTGTGGCAATAACAATCTATTACACACATGCAGGACATCTTACTAGAGCAATGGTAAATTTAAAAGATATTTCTAGTTACCCAGAAAAATCTTCCTGGTGCATAGTGATGATAATAGCTTCCACTGAATCTCCTACAGAGTTCAGTAGCGGCTGAACAGCACTACCCATTAGATCATGGACTGCCTAAAATAGAATAAGAAAAAGGCAGAAGTAAAGAAACAAAAACCAGAAGCATTTGCATTTTGACACTTCAAAAATACCATAGGAAACAGTTCATTTTATCACTGCTTTTTATTATTTTGCATTAGAAAATGCTAAATAGGAGAACCAAGCCTAAAGATAACATTTCTCTTTAACTGATTTTACCAGTAAAGTACAGAAATAAGGCTGCTTGCTGCTTCTGTGTAAAGCCTTTCTTCAAAAAGGTGCACAGCAATTTGGCATTCCTGGTTTGTACATGTACATGTTTTGGTGCACACTTGGCTCAGTTGCACATTCCCTAGACACAAGCTGCCCTTCATTCCCCTGCACAACCCCTCCCAGGTCAGTGCCCAGCAGGACTGACTTGGAGAGCTGTCAGCCACAGAGGCTGCACTGCCATCCACATCCCCCTCCAGGAAAGCACTAGGTCACATAAAAATTATAAGTTGATGTATCTGTCGGGGGAGGAAGGGGGTGATGAAGGATCCAGCTATTGCTGTGTGAATGCTGCAGAGAAAGACATTTATTTTCACAGTCAGATGACAACTATGTTCTGACCACTATGAGAATATTCTGAATACAAGCAGTGATTTGGCACAGGCAACACATATGTAGCTGTAGACCAAATAAATTAGAAATGTCAGAATATTTGTATACCTGTTATTAAATATACTGATGTAAAATAATATGTGAGAAACAAGTGCCCATTTTAAGTGTAAAAAACAAAGCCAAGCTCAGCCCTATCCCTGAAGCATTCTTTTACCTTTAAGGCAGTTGTGACCGTTTGCTCAGCAGCTGCTGGAAATGAGCTCTGACTGGTAATAACCTAAAAATTGTAAAGCAATTGTTAATAGTCAGCATTCAACAAATTATTAGAATTCATAATATTCACTATCATTTAAAAACATACTGAGCTATCCTTAGTAATGAGTGTTTACAGATAACTATCAAGTGTGCTTTATATAGACAGAATTTTCAGTGCATCAGTATTAGTCCTTTGCTCTCAGATTTCATATGGACTCTGCTTCTGTTTTGGCAAAGAAATGACTCAATGGAGTTAAGCTGAAATTTAGCTGAAGGGCTAACAGAATCAGAATAAAAATAACTGGTGTATTCTCCCACTGCTAAGTATAGAATTCATGGAGAACTATACAAGCAGCTCTGTGGCAAATATTTGAAGGAATGGTTGTTCTTTCTCAGTATTATGGCTATTATAGCACTACATGTTAAATAGTTGTTTATGTACAGCTAAAACAATATTAAAATTGAGAGTCAAGGAATGATCTGAAGGACTATTCTACCCATTTCCTTACATGTCTTGAATATGCTACACAATAGTATTTTTAAGCCAAATAAGTACTGAACTCAAAGACTGAATCATATCAGATCTCCCTCCAACACTAAGACACATGAGGTTCATTACTAAGTACATCAGAAAAAGCAGACTTAAAAGTTGATCTACCATCTGTTTGCAAAATCCAAGGAAATTTTATAGGCTTTTTAGCATTTTTTAAAATTCTTTGAACATATCCAGAGTCAGGAGTACTCAAGATCTTTTTTCTAATCGGCTAGGATTTAAATATCATTAACTGCAACTACCAATGTATCTGTTTGGTTTAGTTTACAAAGACTGTGTAACAACTGGCATCACTAAATCAGTAAATTGGAATTATTCATAAATGTGCTTAGTCCTGAAAAACTTCCTGGTCAGACTTTAGTCACAGTAATAATGTATGGAGATATTTGTGAGATATTGCTTTTCTTGATTTAAGCCTTTCCTTCCTCTTTTCAGTTTAGCCACAATTGTAGGAAAGCATCAAAGGTCTTCTGAAAAATGTAAGCTTGGGCTGAAGCAGATGCAGCAAGGGGGCTATCAGGCTGATTAGTACAAAGACAGATAAGAAAAAACAAAGAGTTCAATTGTTTATGCTCACAAATTAATGGCTGTCAGATATGATTATTCTGTAGAAACATATTTTTATTCTTCTAATATTGACAATTTGTCATATAGTGGTGCTTACATGGACCAGCCCAGTCTCAAAGAGCTGTACCAATGCACAGCAAGGTGCAGCTCTTAACACAAAATTGGGCTGTATTTGTCAAGAGTTCTCATCTGCTAAATAGAGCACATGCACAGGATAGAGCAAGAAGGTACATTATGGCAAGAAGAGAAATGCCAAAAGAAGCCTACCTTCAGAACAGCCTGGTGCAGTTTGTAGAGAGAATTAACCACAGCCACGTTCCTCCTCTGGCCCTCTGTCAGGGGCCCAATCACCTGGCTGGCGTCTCCTTGAGTGGACAGCTGCAGTGAGCACAGAAATTGTTGGTACCAACTCTTTAAATAGTGTGTCTCCCCAAACTAAACTTCAACCACAGCAAAAAGCTACAGGCCCTCAGTACCCAATGTTCTTCCATTTAACTCTTGTCTTGATTCATAGAATTTTCATCTTCAGATTAAAGAGCCTGAACAACCGCAACAGGAACCTTGTGAGACTGTCTCAGCTCCCAAACCACAGCACTGACACCCAGACCTCCTGGAGATATCTAGTCCAGCAAAACTTCAATTTTTTAATCTAAGAGTCAGGTGAAATCACCTACCTGACGAAGCCAAATAAACTCCCAGCAGCTTTTCTCTATGAGCAGCATACATTTTCTGTACACCCTTAGTCTGTCCTCCTGACAATTATTCAAGCCTCTCCTTAAAAGCTCTGCTTTCTCAAATAGATGGCTTAGAGCTTTGTATATATTACGGGCTTATAAGTCAACAGAAAAATAGAACTACAAGGACCAAAACTGCTAGACCTGCCATTAAAGAGTTTTATCTATGAATCTTTCAGCAAAAATCAAAGAAATATTTCTTCATATTTAGACTGCACAAAGCATGAATTATTTATTATTATGACAGAAATGAAAGTTCCAGAATGATACATAAATAGCCATTAACTATGGAACAGTCTTGTAAGGACACCATAGCATATATTTGTAATTTAAAATTTAATAAACTGCAATTCGTAAACAAACAAAATTTTTGTTTTGCACTCAAAGCTGCAGAAATACAAAGAATTGACAAGTGGCAATGTGAATTCTAGAAGTACACCTAAACATTAAAGCAAGAATACCTATTAATAGAAGGCTCTACTGAGATATAATTACCCAACTAGTTATCTATGTTTCAGGATACAGAATTATCCTCCAGGAAATCCCTGAAGATATCTAGCTCCAAAAGTCTCTCAGTAAAAATATATTCAACTCACTGAGCAAATGGTAAAGAGGCTTTCATGGAATGTGTCTAGACACAGTTGTAGGTCCTACAGAAAGCTCCTAAACTAAACTAAAACTGAGCATACAGTTATAATTAAGAACAAAAGAAACAAATATAATATGAAAATTTTTAACTTATGAGAAACAGTGAATCTTTACTACTGAAAGACTCTTCCCATACTTCCCATAGCTTCCACACAGCATAAACACAGCATACAAGCACAGTTATCTAGTATTTTCCAGCATTGCTAATGATGAAGTTTTAGTCAGGTTTTTGTAAGCACCCAGAACCTGTCATTTATTCACAGCACTATGGTGACAGTATCTGTTCATTTCTCTTTATTCAAATCTAGGGATTATCTCAGGATAAATAGGTTTCCAAGGCCTTTGTAGAAGGAAAGATCTTTTTCAATGTACCTTCAATTATTTGATATCGAAATGTATCCTTAAACTGGTTGACAAATATATTGTTGTCAGCATTTTCCTGCTTCCCTGCTGGAACAGCCTTGTGAGCAACAACGTCCCTGTTTCCTTCTAGATACTTCTATTTGACAGACCTGACTGGTTTTTAGAATTCTGCTATTCACCTTCACAGCTTCATCGATTAATAACAAAACAACTGTGCAAAGAAAGACCCTGTCCACCCTGCTGACCACCCTCCCAGACACAAATAACCTTCTCCATGCTTTTTTAAATACTGTACAGACTAATTTATATTTTTGAACATTTACAACTATCAAACAATACAGTTTTTCATCCCAGTCCCTTAAATTTCAGTTCCTCAGAGTTGTAAAGGATTCACAATTTCTTAGACATTGGACTTTATCTCTCCTGCTGGTGAAAAAGCTTAACTGACAAGTAAAATCATTAACAAGTACAAACATAACCCTTCTGCAATAACAAGAAATTCCTGCAGTCAGCAATAGTGCACAACAGCTTCACAGGCAAAATCTGAAAATACCTTAAAAACAACTAATCCTTGTAAAACTTTTTTTGTTTACCATATTAGATTTCCTTTAACTAATCCACTTGAACTTTGACAGTTAGATGTGCTGATCCCTTGTACATCCTAAAACCCCTGGTCTAAAGCAAAGAGGCCTGAAAATCTTGACTCTTGCAACTAGCAATTGGAACTGGGCAGCCCAGGGCTCTCTAGGACAGTTTCTCCTGAAAGTGTGCCATGAGAACACCTGGAACCTACATGGGCAGGTGTGTCCTACCATTTACAGAAGTATTTCAATAAATCACCACAATGGTTTCTCTGACTTTGCCTCAAGGCAGAAAGTTCTGCACTGTGTCCAGTTGGGTTCATGTACATACACTGACTCTGGATTTCAGACAGTTTATCATTACTCCAGTATTCTAATGCCTCAGACTGAATTCTTGACTCCCCTTATATCCATTATACAACCATGCATCCAGTTAGGAAAAGTGTCATTATTATGTCTCCATGGTTCCCAGAAACCAGGCTAATGGCCCTTTTACTACAGACATAAACCACCCCTCAGTTTCTTTTCCAACATATGGGGTTTAATCAATGATTCACATTTATCACCCTCTTTTTTACAGAAAGTACTTTGAAAGTTCTGTGCTAGACACAGCTCATGCATTTAAACCCAGTGGTAGTGCAACTTTTCCTCTGTTATCTGGCCACTGGGGATTGCATTGTGTAAATAGGTTAAGTCAAATAAGTGTGAAGCCCATGCACGTCTGCTCAGGCTGCCTGAAAGACACAGTCCACAGGCCTTCTTTTTGATGAGGGCACTGGAGAAAAAATGAGATGCTTTTTTAATCAGTCAGATATATCCTGAAATGCAGAAGGCCAGGAAGGGTGAATTATGTTCAGCAGAAACAGGGGGGACAGAAGGGGTGACTTCATCCCAAATCAGAATCTATTTTGGGAAACAAGTGGAAGACCAAGTGCAGCTGAAGGCCAGATCCCATCTCCAGGGAGCTGTCAGTCACCCTGGGAGTTAGTCTGGTTTAAGCCTGCTAGCTGAAAACAAAGGAAAAGAAACGATGTTGAAGCCAGACCTGAATGAGCAGCAGCAGCAAGGACTGTAATTGTTCCACATTTCTGTATCTGCCTTAAGTGTAGCAATCGATTTCTTACACTCTTCACTTCAGTTGGTTAAATTGTTTCTGCTTTTACCTCAAGCCTGTCTACTATTTACAGTAATTTCATGGGCAGTAGCACAGGCACCCACTCCCCAGCAAGCATCAATTCTACAACGGGGGACACGTCAGTGTGAGCTCCCTTTGCCAACAGGAGCTGGGAGCACACTGCCCACATGGGATGCTCGTGAGGAAGTGAGGCAGAGGTGTCCTACCAGGAAATATTAGCCAGGACTGTTGTTGTATCATGCACTGGGACAAAGGCTGTGTCTCGTGGTGCCCTAAAAAATGTGAATGTGAGTTGCTGTCCCCCGCATCATTTAAAAACAGCAAGGGCAGCTGTTAAACTGAAATGAGAAAGAAACACTGGGAGATGGAGCCTTTCTGACATATATATGAGTGCTGTCTCTAAAGTAGGAGGTTGAAATGTGCGGGTTCAATCCAGCAGCTGACTAGCTGGAGGAAGCTGCAGAGAAGAATTTTGGGGGATTTTAAATCTAATTCAGCTGAATCTGAGACCTATGCAGTAGACTGATATCAGGAAGCCTCCTGAACCAAAAAGGACACTGTAGAAGCCAATACACAAAAAATGTGTCACAAAGAGGAACAAGCTGACTTCAGGTCACCTGACTTACTTCAGCATTACACTGTCAAGAAGCTGTAAGCCATGACTGGTACTGTGCCCTCACTGAATTCAGAAGTCCTTCTGAAAAATACTTTCTTTTAGTTTGTATCCATGGTTACACTGCTTCACCTCCAGAGAGAGCAAGTGCCTCATCTTGGGTCAGAAAGTTGCCCAGTGCAGAAAATTTCAGGAATGATTCACCTGACCACAAGCAGGAAACCATGAAGCAGAGAAGTAAGAACTTCCATTGAGTAATTCACCTAGGTTATTTTAAAACCCCTGCTTTGGGAAGAAGGTACATGCACCCTTATACTGAATAGGTATTCACCTATTTCCCCTCACTAGCTATAAAGGGAATTTAAAGCACTAGAACAGA
Source organism: Peucedramus taeniatus (assembly GCA_013400575.1). Taxonomy (NCBI): domain Eukaryota; kingdom Metazoa; phylum Chordata; class Aves; order Passeriformes; family Fringillidae; genus Peucedramus; species Peucedramus taeniatus. Next base: position 114,726 of record WBNO01033422.1, read on the forward strand.
TCCCTAGTAGTCTTGTCAGATACATTCTCACCCTATAAATGTATTTGCACCCCTTTGCATAGACCTACTTTGGAAATATGTCCTGGAAAAAAACAGTTAAGGTGTTCTGGATTTGACACTTTCCTGTGTTTGATGCCTTAGAACAGACATGAAATTTGACAGCATGGATTTGATCTCACATGTTGAGACATGTGCAATGATAAGATTGCTTTGGGATTAAATTCTTGTTTTCACCATAAAGCAATGAATGTAGAATTTAGATTAGGCCATGAATCAAATCATCAGTTCTCCCTTGGGTTATAAATAAAATGCTAACTGAGCTTGTGTTTTTCTTGTAGGAAAGCTCAGACTATTGATACATCTTTTCCTGTAATTTTTTTAGTGCTTCAAAGCACTAACATTCCCTCTTTCAACAGGTGGCAGCTCAGAAGAGTCACTGAATTTGTGAGCTGGTTTGCTACTATTCCCTTCATAAACTACATATCTTGTGAAAAATTTCAGTTTTACACTTAGCAACTAAGATCTCCTGTGCATCCCTATTGACAGTTTTGGAAAGCTCCATTTATTTGATTTCTCTGAAACAGCCTCAGCAAACCCATTTTCTTTAGAGCAGGAAACATCATCATAATTTAGGAGTATGGAGAAGATCCTAAAATAAGACTAAAGTAGGGCTTCTCAGCAAATCATTCAATCTAACTCCAGGATCACGAGACTAAAGAGTGTTTTGATAGCACAAACTGAACTCCAGTTGTCAAGCTGACATTTTCAACAATAAATGCATTCCTAATAGATGCAGCTGATGTTGCCATACCTCTGGCAGAAGGCAATCAATCCATCTGGTACTTGGCCTCCTGCCTGATCATAACAACTTATTATAAAGCACAGAATCCATTTAGAGAGTTTCTGAGTCAATAGGGCTTGGCCTTGGGATTTCTCCCATAAACTACAAATAATTGGGATGATTTACTCTTAGGTTTAATGTTTTCCATACTGCAGAAGGAACCTTTTACAATTTCTTTCCACACCTAAAACCCACAAAGGTTTAGTAGAATCAGTTTTCCACTTCTTGTAAAAAAAGCACCATTTAGCAGAAAAATAAAGAAGAATCTGAACTCCTTCAGCTATTCCACTTAAATACTAGTTACTTAGAGGATAGTTTGCAAAAAGAAGAGACATAATTTAGAGGTCTGAAGTGTAGAATTTGAATGAATGTCTCAGTGGAAATAAGATCTTTGACTGATGAGGATAAATTAATATGAATGCTCTGCTTAAAAAAAAAAAACAAACTAAAACTTAAGAATAAATAATAAGAATTTATGTTCTTGAAGCAGCTTCTAATTTTGCAAAGAAGAAATATTTCAAGACATGAGAAATGGAATAAGCTGTAAGTTCAGGCAATAATTTTAAATGTACATAATAACATGCATATTGCACCTTCAGGACATTCTTGTAGCTTGCAGAACATTTTTTTTTAGCTTGCTCAGAAAAATGAAAATTTAATATTCTAGAAATATAGAAAAGGAGGCCTATGGTGAAGAAATTAAAAATATTATAGAAAATATAATCATTACTTTGGAAAGAAAAATTTGAAGGGACTGTTACATCCTTGACCAGGAAAAAGACTGAACATCATGCTCATACTATTCATGTTAAAAGAAGCAGCTATCATTGAACCATTTCCTCAGGCATATTTCTGCTTTGTTTTGGTTCTTCTTCCTTAATATTTTCAAAATCCACAGAAATGGAAGAAAAACAGCAAATGGTCTTTCTGTAACAGAAAAGGCAGGATTTATCTCCAAGTCTTTGAATCATCTGAGAAGAAAAGCACTTTACAAGTAACCAAAAGTGACTAATGGTTCATGGTGCTTAAATAATGAGCTTCTTTAAAACAAATCAGAAAGCACTTCTAAAACCAGTTCCTTTAAGGAATCTCAGAGAATCCTAAACCAGAACCACTTGGAATAATTTCTCAACTACAGAAAATTATGCCCCTTCTATAATCCAGCCAGCCCAAGCCTGAGGAGGATTTCAAGGACAATGTGTGTTGATCCTGATACCTCTGACAGTAACGGTTTATTGCATTTTTATGCTTGCCAAATTAATGACTGAATGATTAATCATATCTTATATGTAATCCCATTAGCTCCTGGTTTCAATCAGCTACTGAGAATGCCCCTCCAGAGGCGGAGAGCAGAGACATCCATCCCCAAGACACAGGAGAGGTTCAACATGACAGGGTGATATTCACCTACACATAAAAAATACAATCAACTTATTTAATTGCCATCTGCCTTTTGTAGTATCAAGTCCAGCATTAAATGAGATTAGAATATTACCACCCCACACAAGTTTATAATTGAACTTTACATGGTCCAACTCTCATTAGAGCTGTTCCAAAATTGAAAAATTCCAAATTCTTTACCATATATATATATATATATCAACATTTAACCAAGTCCTTTTCTGAATCCCAAAATTAAATTTGCTAAGAAATAACTTAGAGCTTACTATAACAAAATATTATAAGGATTGTGCAATCACAATCTTTTACTACAAGCTAGCAAAATAACATACTGGACCTAAAGAAGTCTTTTAACCTATTTCCTAGCAAGATAAAATGAAGTACCCAGTACTACCAAAATCGGACTTTTATGTTTGGATGATTTTTTCTGGAGTTTAGCCAGTATATCTTAAAAAAAAGTTTAAAAAATCACACATTTGTTATGTGAGTCACGATCTAACCAGCAAAAGACAACATGAGAAAAAAGAAAATCCTTGATGAAGTTATTTAATGTAACTCTCTCCTCCAGATTTTTAATTCCAGTTTTAAAAGTTTAAATGCTTTTTAAAGTGATGTATCAGATAGATATTTCTCTGACCAACAGAAGTACTTCCTAATGACTGTTTCAACAAAGCTCTTCTCACCTTTCCATCAAAAAAATAAATTACAAAACCTTACCTGACTTTTGATTATTTTTAAATTAGACCTACTGCCATCTTTAGCTTTTATTACTGTACAGTGAAATAGCAATTATTCTGAAATTATTTTATTATATAATAGCTTCCCACGTATTCTATTTAAATACCTATTAATGAATTCTTTTAATGTGCCAAACATTGAATTCATATTTTTGGGTTCTCTCATTTAAATAGCATGGATACAAGTTTTTCATTGACAGTAATACCATGTCTTCAAGGTACTGGTACAATACAATTAATTCATGTATCTCAAAAGAGAAGTGGGGAAAACATAATCTTTCACATTACTCACACCATTGTTACTGACCCGTTATTTACATAAACCCTTCCTGAGGTGTCATTTCACTACTGTTCCTGATGATTTGTGAGCTTATTAGATTTCATACTTCCCCCCAAAGTTCACAATATTCGACATGTAGACAGGAGGACAAGATACATTTCCCTGGAACTGTCAGACAAATCTCATTGTTGGAATATGTCCTGACTGGTGATTCACCCGCAAATGAAAGCTTACAATTCAATATAACACCATCTAATAGGAGACATGGATTAATTCTTATAAGATCACATAACAAAAAAGGCAATCAGAAATTCACTTTATGTCATTACAATAAGGATTCATCATGCTTTTCAATTCAAAACCATCACAGGCCTCATAAATTTGCTGGGGTTTAAATTTGATGCCAGAATTCCAGTGCATTTTTATCCCTTCACTGAAAGAATTTGGTTCCAGAAAATCTTTTCTCTCTCCCTCTCCACCCTGTTCTTCCCTACTTGATTGAATTATTCAGCTAGATGAATTTAACTATGTCACATAAGAGGATGGGTGGGAAAAAACCCAACACAGCTAGCCCAAACCACACAGTTATGTCAATAAACATCAGTAAACATCCTAACAGAGATGCAGCTCACACCCATTTTCTTGCTACTCCAGCATATTTCATTTGAGGAATTTGTATAAATTAACTGGGCCAAAAAAATGTTTTTGGGTAGTGTAAGGTACATTTCTCCTTGAAATATATATGACTTATGCTAACTCAGTGAATGCTTTCCTCCATAAATGAGGCCTTTATACTTCTCATTTCCCTAAAAGAAACCAAAATTACAGACATTTTGTATCAACATTTTTCTTTCTTGGCAACATGTTATGGATATTTATCGCACTGCTAGACAGACTGGGCAAAATCAGTGGAGAACTTGTTTAGTCCAGCTCCTCTCTGCCTTTTCCTAGTCAACCACTAAGGACAGACTGAAAGGTTCAGAAAAAAAATCCAATCTCCAGGAATACTCAACAAAAACTAAGAATCAATCCTTCTCATCCAAGTGTTTTCTCATTGCAATATTTTAACTTTTAAATCCTATCCTCCTTTGCACTTCTACTTTTCATAATTTTACTGGTTAAGCCAAGATGTTCCAATATAGTCCCTGGATAAGTTATAATACACTTAGCCTTTTAGATTCTGGACAAAAATATGCCATTCATATTGCTTATCATCTAAATAACCCCCTGAAAACACCTTATTTAAATCTTCATTGCCCTGATCAAGCATGACAGACACTTTCTCTTTTACAAATGACATTACAAGAATTCCTTGTAAAGACTGTCTCTTTCTCAACTCACTGTTTTAAGCTGAATTAATTGTTGGGTTTTTATTCCACCTGGCATTCTAGTCTTTTCTTTCCTCATTCTCTTTATTGCAACAATGTTTACAAGCCACCAGGGACAAGCATTAATAAAGCAGAGATTGTTTTTAACAGTAGTAATATGAACCAAGATCAGAGCACATTTAATTTCATTCCCAGGAAGAGAGATCCTGAAAGACTTGTGAAGCCATGGCATGACAGCATTACACCTTCAAAACTACATCACCAAAAACAAACAGCACACTTTCTTCTATTGACTATAATATATCAGATGCACCATAAACCCACTAAGAAAGAAATTATGGAAAAAAATCAAGATTCATCTGCTACAAACAGTTATGATGAGGGGATGGATATGCAGAAAGTTGAGATCTATTTTAAACCTCAGTAATTACAAAGTAGTTTTTAAAAATACTCAAAGGAAAGGATCAGCTTTTTTCAGAAAATTTGAAACACAAAAATACTTCTTCTAGAGTGGTGTGAGAAGAATATGGTCTGTTTTCTTACAGTCTGCCTCTAAACTCAAAAACTCTCTCAAGTAACCTACTCAAATCCATTCTAAATGGTTAGCTAGTGAACCAGATAATTTAATGAGAATATATTAGTTCTGAGTATCCACTAAAATTTGAAAATTGAAAGTATCATTATGTGTAACTGCAAAAGACGAAGCCACCTGAGCACCAATAAAAAACACAACACTAGCTAGGAATGTAAGTAAAACAAAATTTGGAATCTTGCATCTACAAATCACAAGTTCAAATATAAACTGGATTGAAGGACAATGAGAGACAATTTATCTCAGTTTCAGTCCTGGTGGAAAGTGGGCATTTATTAAAATCTTCATAATGTGCATCACTGACTACCTTACTTGAAGCCTCAGGAAGGAGACCTGTGACTGAAAAAGTCTGAGAAAAGATAAAGTGAGTCTTTTAAAATGTTGCCTACAGAGACCAAGCACAATGACAGGGCAATGCACTGAGCTATACAAGTTTTGTGGGCAATACTAAAAATAATTTAAGAACAACTGCAGCAGAGCTGACTTTCCATTGTATATATTTTGATGCTAATCTTATGTAATACATTTGGTGCTGATCAGCATTACAAAGATCAGTGCTCTAAAAATATCTGAACATGACAGATAGATAGATAGTCTTCAGCCTGTATCTCCATCCATTACATTCACTAAAAATAGAATATTAAATTACAGAAGGGCTTGGTTGCACCGGCATGCAAAAAGGTGTCATCTGAGTTGGCTCAAAAAATACTTGGCTACTCAAATAAAGGGCTGAACACTGAAGAGTTAATATCCAAGAGTTTTCTTGCACCCATCCAGCAGTATTTTAAGTTGCCAATTAGCCACAATGCCATGGACAACTGTACTCTTTTCAAGATCAAAACTCTGGTAGAAACACCAAATGCTATATGAAAATAAGTCAAGTACAGCTGACAAGCACTGCAGATAGAAAAACATGTTGTGGAAAGCATATATTTTGAAGTTCTGGCAATCTAAGAAAATCTTAAGACCAAAAGCAATATTACTAAGAAGAAAATGACATCTCCTAACTTTTGCCTTAGAGATTTATTTACAGCAGAAGGAAGTTTGAATTCCAGATGCAAGAAAAAAATTACTCCAATCTGTCAGCATTTTAAGCTTCCTCTTGAACAGATTTTGCATCTCGCTTTTGTTCAGTCTCAGTCACATATTGGCTACACCCACAGCTGTAAATTAAAGGGTTCCAGGAAAGGTCCCTGGATCTGGCATGGGATTGTCTGCACCGCTACGCTGGTAGGACACTCCTTAGCAAGTTCTTGGCCTGGGCCAACAGCTGCCTTCCCCAGCCTCCAGCTGCAGCTCAGGAGAGGCAGTCCTGCAGACACCACGCCCAGGAGGCCTCTGGCAGCCAGGCACTGCTTTGGGGAAGGGGAGCCCTCCCCAGCTGGGAGGCACTGCCTGGCCCCACTGGCCACAGTGCCCAGGGGAGCTTCCAGGAACCTTCGCTCCCCAGTACAGACATTGCTGCTATCCTCCCACCCCAGACAGATGTTCACAGCTGGGATGGCAGATGAAGTCCTGTCTGCCACAAATGCCCTTACTGACCTTGTGCTCCCAAGCCAGAGAGGTAGACATTGACACAAACACCAGAGTGACAGCAAGGAGCAATTCAATAGACAGCCCTTCTGCAGCAAAAACAAACTCGTCTTGCTGATCCTTGAAGTGAGGCCAACACCAACCTGAATAAGCCTCGATGATACAAATTTGCCTTCACACAGATGAGACAAGCTCATCTCCTTACTTACATTTACTGTTCTGAGGACAGTTATGTGTTTCAACACCCATACTCTCTTTGAAAAAGAAACCCAAGGGGACAAGCAGTCAGGGATTGAGATATGCATGTATATAGTGTTTGCCTCTGAAGAAGGGGTTGACACAACAATGAATTGGTAAACTTTTCTACTTCTGCTTTTTTTGGTATTTACTTTCTTAAATTATAATGCACTAAAAAAATCTGTCATCAAGCACATGCTTCTAATTATTATGACAGATAATAATACTTTACAATAACACTGTCCTAATTACACAATCTAGTACCAGTTAATTGAAAAGTAGATCTCAGTAAACCCTCAGAAGTTTAGAAATAATGTATACTAATTTTAATCACACATTTTTTATGTTAGAGTCACTTTACATCTAAACATTAAGCCAGTTAAATATTCAGAATTGTTTTACAACATCTGAAATCCAGTTTCACCATGGTATTCATAAACAAGATCAGGCTAAATCAAAGCTTCCTGTTTACTTCCCAAGAAACCTTTTGTGCCAACATATTACTGCTCATATTACTGCTCCAGTGCTCTGCAACTGATGCACATTCTAGAACCATGCATAACATTATATAACTCAAATATTTACTTAAGTAAATATAAATAAATCTCAACATACTACTGAGATCCAGGACAGTGAGAAAGAGGCTGCCTACTCTATATCACAGATATCATCAGCTGATCCTGACTTTTCCCTCAAAACAATCCAGAATCTTAAAATGTCATTCATCCAATGTTCCGCAAAAATGTTCATACGTCTGAAATGTACAGTCATCTATCACTTTTGGGATCAGAATTACAAATTCTCTCTCATTTTGTCTCATGGCATGTCCAATAGTGGAGGTCACCAATAAGTAATTCAATGTCCTGCCCTTTGAGGATATGTGACAACTATTTGAACCTTGGTGCAGTGACTATTTTTTGAGACACTTATGTATTCTCTTTAATCTCAAATTTTGCTTCTGTTACTGGGTCTTTAGCATTTTAACTTCGAAATACATAAAATACACCTTGCATTGTCTTATGTTTTCTTAAGAAGGCCAGAGAAGAATTCTTCAGAATGCCAGGAAGGATTGTGCTCTCTGCAAGCTAATACTAAAAAATTTCCAAGTGGCAAACGTGATAATCACAAACACCACAACCACTGCCCAGACTAAAATCCTGATGAGAAGCCAAGCCTCTACCATGAGCTATAATGGACAGTTTAGTAGCTGAGGGCAAAGGTTAGTAGCTCTCCCAGAGCACTGTCCTCAGCCTGTCTTTCGAGCCTCATTCATCTGCTTTTGTGATATATGTGGCATCAGTTCAACCACACTGAGTTAAGAGAATTAAAAAATTATTCAAATTCTCTACTTCCTTCCTCCCTCATTACACCCACTCTCCATCTCCACATTTTGAGGGCTTCCTCTCCATGGTTGCTTACAAGTCTGACAGCGGGAAAGATCTCCATTATATCATCTGCCTGCAGCCTCTTGTCTGCTGGAAAGATCCCTTTTTTTAGATAAACTTATTACTCTATAAAATACAATATTCCATATTTAGGAAACACTCCAATTATAGGCGAACATAGCTCCCACTGATTTTAGCCTTTTCTACCCTAACCTTAGAAAAAAATCCGCCTAGTTTAGTATGGCCATGCAGGTTCTTGCTTTGTCTGTACTTCATGCAGACATGAACTTTCTCTGCTTGTGCTCCAGGCTGAGTGTTGTGTTCAGCAAGGTGCCACAGCTGAACTGGTCAGCACAGACTGGAGTGGAGCTAAAATGTGCTCTGCCATCTGGCAACACAGTAGAGTGAGTTTGTGTCTGCCTAAATCATGTAAACACACAATATCCTTATATAGAAATGTTTTTAAGACAGTTTAATTCACCAGAATTTGCCAGCATAATCGCCCCCACCCGCTCTGAAAAGTAAGTGGGCAATCTCATTTTTACAATCCTGCCTCTGCAAATGACACTTTCCTTGTTTATTGGCCAAAGGATAACATTGTCTCTGATGATATCTCCAGTGATGCCCTACGGTGGGAGGAGTCAGAAGACACAGGCTCCATCAGACAAGGCAGGAAGGATTGCTCTGGGACTCTGATCAAAATTCATAAAGATAGTCTGACAGGATGACTGCAACTCTAGGGAGGAAACTGGTAGAGGTCTCCAGGTTCACAAAGTAGGAGAATCACACCTTCTCTAAACAACTGCATTTTCATGTTCACAGCACAACACATTTCATCTATGTGCACTTGGTGGGTGTGTTAGTGTATTTCAATCCACCCACATGACAAGCTGAATAGGAACAGCACAAAAGTAAGAGAACATGCAGTACTTACGTTCAGGTAACTGAAATCATCACTCTAAAACCAGAAAGAACGCAACAAAAGCCCCAACAACAAATATTGTTTCAAACAGTCCTGTTCTGGGAAAGGAGTAGATTAGAGCACCAAAGAGTGTCCTTCCATCTTCAGTCCATAAAGACAACGGATCTTGCAATTTATTTTTTGGTTGTTGGCAAAATTACATACCTTGTAAACCCTCAATGAGGGTTTTAACCCTCAATGTTTCATGACTTCTCTATCAACAACAAACAAAAATATACTGACTGCAAAGAGATTTTTAATTGTAGAAGAAACCACAACATTTCAAGTACATTCAAAATTCAGCTCAGTAAATGACAAAATTACAGATAATCAACTGGGGAAACACAGTTTCGGTTCACTTTCACTCAGTAGACTACCATTTAAAATATTTCAATAAATAAATGAAAAATCTGATATAAAGTAACATATTAACAAAACCAAACATGAATTCTAAAGATTGCAATCAACAAGGCATCTTTTCCAAAAATTAAGAGAACAAGTCTGTTCCATTGTTATGGAAGATTACTGCAGAGTATTACTCTAGAGCAGTGGTCTTTGAAGTGGGGCACTACAAGGATTAGGCAAAACAAAATGGGGTGCATGATAAAAATATCAGAACTTCAACAGTACATGTATAAAATTTATAAATAAACAAGTATACATATAATGAGGGTGCATGCTTTAAAAGTTTACATTGACAGGAATGCATAACCAAAAATGTTAAGATCACTGCACTAGGGGATCCTGCCACACAATTACTACTGCTATGTCGAAGGTATGTAATAAAGATGCTGGTGAGTTTTAAGTTCTCTTTTACACTTCTCAACTATCAGTTAAACAAATGGGTAAAAATATCTCTAGGAAGCAGATTCATGAGCTCCATGAGGAGAGCATGGGTTCTCATAAACACCCCAAATTAATCAACTTTTTTTTTTTGTTTGTTTTTGTTTTGGTGGGTTTTTTTTTGTTTGTTTTTTTTTTGGTTTTTTTTTTTCAGAAAATGTAACTTATTGCCTTCCCACAAATCTCTTCCTTTCACTGTACTTATTTTAAGAATTTGATGAAAGAGCTAATTTTCCTGATGTGGCCAGTTAAACAAGAGCACAACACATTGTATGTATCAATCAAGACAGATGATTAAAGGTATTTGCAAATGGGAATGGATGTCTCCTCTGGAACTGAACAGAGGAGAAAAGTTAGGGTTCTTTTTCATCTAGGCTACCTCACTTGCAAGAAAAAGTGGCCAGTGAACGAAGTCTGTCTCAGTAAACAGACCTTTTGTTAAAATCTATGCACTGGATTACGAGGTACAAATGCAGAAGAGGAAAATTTTGTTCTTATCCAAAACATGATGTTAAGATTTGTTAATATCTATTCCAATCTGGAATGAGAAGGATGTGGAAATTATGACTAAACAGAAATCTGGTGGTGTCTGTAATCATTACAAAGATGTCTGGCCTATCTGTTGTAAGGAAAACACAAATAAGAAAAAACAAAATTATAATGGCACAGAGAAAATATACCAAGCACACTTTCTCAGCACCACAAAACACAGGACGGGTGGTGAAGATGAAAGCTAATACTCTTAAATTAACAGAAATATTTTCTAAATCTAGTGCAATGTCTAATTATCCCTTTAAACTCTGTATAGTAAGAACATCTGCAATTACACTGAGTGAAATTAGGACAATAATTCTGAATGCTGCATGGCATACAGCAACCACATCAGCAAGGGACTGACTAAAGATTCACCCAACAGCAGAATGCATCTACACACTGCTGCTTCCAGAGATTATTATCTTCTCTGGACCAGTTAATAAAAGAACAAGTCTCAGATGCAGCAAGTTCATGATGTGGGGAAAGTTGAATAGGGTACAAAGCCACAAGTAACACAAACAAATGTCTTGGATTTACAGGAAGAGGTTGTTTTTTCTTAATCCTTTTTACTTTAGGACTGCATGATGACAGACTGACAGATGCTGCTTTTGCTCAAAGGTAAAACCTTTGAATCTTGAGTAACACTTTTCTTGTTATTTGTCTATTTAAAGATACCTGGAGAAACAGCAATGAGATCTCAGTGAATTCCTTGCTTTGAGTAAATAAAAACCCTGACATCAACATCAGAACGTCTCAACCTTTTTAGAACTGCACATTTCAATTTTTCACCTTTCAAATCTACCTGCAATATTACAACATTAAAAAAAAAATACTTTTTAAAGTCTCCTGCCCCCATCTTCCTTCACTGAGAATTCTGAGATGGTTTTGTTTACTTTTAATTTGGAAGAGAACTCAATTTCAAATTCCTCCAGGAAATTAAATTTCCACCTCTAGCACTGCTCTACTGTAGCTATCAGACATGAAGCATCTGAGCGGATACGTTCCATGGTCCCCTTCTCAGCTTTGGAGAGGAGGACTATTGTTGACTCCAAGCTATTGTTGGAGGCTGGATTGCAAGATTGAATTAAGATTGCATTCTTGGCTAAACCACTAAAACATAATGAAACAGTGCTGTCTAACACAGCTCCTATTTTACATGGGGTGCACATTTCAGGCTCAATCTGCCTGCCCAAAAATAGGCACCAAAAAAAGGCTAAGTTGTTCCAGATTATATCCAGAGGGCTGGCAAGCATGGTGCAGGACAGGTGGGAGAGCCATGCCCTGCTGGAGAGGCAGCTGGAGGCTAGGAATGATATTTCAGCACTTCAGAGATTACTCTGACACTTATATCTTGGCAACCATGTTGAGCACTTCTGGTTTTTAAATTTGTAATGTATATCAGCAAGGAAAGAAAGAAGTTTTAAAAAAGGGTGGCTGTGCAATACTCTTAATATTATTTTACAATTTGTAGGTATGTGCTTCAAGGACAATGATGTTCATCCTGCCATCATGGCTAATCCTATCACTTAGCTTTTCAGTGTTTCAAGCTGTCAAATATAAGAAGTTCAAGGGCTCACACTCCCTCTTTCCTCCTACATTCTTTTACTTTAAGGTTAGCTAACACAAAGACACAAATCATATACTTATCAGCTTATTTCTAAGTATCTTGGTTTTTTCAGGGTTTCTTATGAATTTTCCAGCTGTCTGATCACAAAACGATGTTCACTTCCAAAGAATCCACTGGCCAGACTCTAACAGAGACGATGAGCTCAACTCTGATGCTTTCACAGTTACAGCTGAAAGGTCTTTTTTTTTCCAGTTGAATGCCACTATTTGACACTACACTGCATGACATATAGACAACAATGTATTTTTTTTGCCTATGATGACTCTCACAACCTACTAAAATTCCTCATTTCCCCCATAAGCAAATTTCATTCTGAAAATATGAAGCCATTATTTGGTATCTTTAAAAGCAAATACAACTTAAGTACTACACTTGAAATAGCTAACAAAATAATGCCAACATTTGTTTTTATGTTAAAATTTAAAATATTCTTTATGGCCTTCATGACTGCTTTACCTATGTTCCTTTTCCATACACCAAGTCAGCAAACTTCCAAGACAATTCATCCAATAGACAAGATAAACAAAGTATGTGTTACTGAATTTCAATTTTTTCAAAGCTATTCTGAGACGGCAGAAATGTAAAAGGTAAACAGAAACTATACTAACTTAATTGCTGCAATGTTTTGTAGCCAATTGGTACAAAAAAATATTAGCAAGCATCTTTCTTTAAATAAAACATATAGTAAATGAATGTTACTGGAATCTGAGTCTGCTGTCAGAATTAATGTTGTTTATTAAGTGAAAATCTTGTTTACAAATACAAGTAGTTAGTCATTTCTGGTGGGTCTGCATATTGCAAAAATTTATTTTCATCTCTTCATAAGAAAACTACTATAATTTCAGCAACAGTCCTTAAGAGAAAATTGTTCATCTGAATTTTTTTTTTTTGTATGATGACAACACTGACTGTACTATCTACAGGCTTTTTGGAGACTTTTACCAAAAGGATAAGGCTTTGGGGATCCTTCTTCTATTCAGGTTAACACTAGATCCCACTGCATGGTAAGTGATTGGAAATATATGACAAATGCAAACAAATCAAAAGTCAGTTAAATAAATGTCAAATAATAGGTATATGGAAAAAATACCCAAAATTTCTTGCAAGTAGTGAAAGATTCTATTTGAATAGTCTAGATTTTAATACCATAAAGACGTTGTATCATGTAACTGATGTAGCATCAAATGCTGGTTAATAAAGAACTGAATTAATCTTGATTTTCTTTAATGATAGCTAGAATTTTGAGTTTTTAAAAATTAATATGGCAAATTCAATTTGAGTTATACAGGTAAATTTTACTGCTATCAATAGACTGACTTTGTCTGAAGGCAGAATTTAATTGATAATGTTCATAAATACAATTGAAAGCTAATTGGAAGGTTTTGTCTATCTAAATTGCTTAACTGTTATGTTGTAAATCTACAAAAACCAGAAGAACACTGCACATGAAAAAACATTAGTATTTAGAAATTTAAAATTACTTACAAGCTGTTCTGCTTTTACACCGTAAAGCTGAATGGTCTTTGCCACATTTTTGGCCACAGCTAAACTCAGGTCTGGATCAACAGCAGCCACATTTAACTCACTGGAAGCAAAGATTACAAATCTTAATTACCAACTAAACAGTGCTGTATTGAATGCTGTATTGGATCAATAAGGAATTAACTATGAATACCCAGTTACGTGGCACGTCAATTTAGAGAGAGTAACACATACAACCAAGTCTTTCCACGCACCGTAATTCAGTTTACAATTTAACAAGTCGTTTGGGAATTTTATGTGCAGTGTTCCTATTCTAGTAAAAATGAGCAAAGTTTAGGAATGACACTTTAGTATGAAATCACTATTAGTAAGCCATTCAAAAATATTGACAGCAATTAACTACATTCAAGCTTTGGCAGCAGCCTTCAAACATTACAGGTGAATACACAGTCATTCAACTCAGGAATTACATGAGCTGTGCAGAAATACCCAGGGGATGCCTTAGCTTGACACAACTAATAAGCTGTGTTTTAGGCAATCCTTTATAGTAAAAGAGGCCCCCAAGGAATGACAGGGAAAAAGTGAAGAAGGAAAAGGCTTCTAAATCGCTTCCAGTATTTTTTGTTCATTAACATCCCCAGATCTCCATTGGCTGGGGCTGCATTCAAAACTGCTCTGCTGAAGACAGGCAAGCACAAGAACCATCATGTTGCTAATGGTGAGTTTAACCCCTCTCAAGAGCTGGAGAATCATTAGGCACCCCAACTTGGAATAATCTTCTCTAAGAACTCTCTAGAGCCCCAGACATCATAAGCTAAAGGTCACTCTAGAAAACTTAGCTGAAATTTCATAATTTTCATGTTGTTTTCCTTTTTCTTTTGCAAGGAGCAAAATAGTACCAGTCACCACACCAACAGACATGTTCTGAGCATGTGTAACTCCCAGTCACAAGTACTGTGTCAATATTTAATATTTTATACACACACACACACACACACTGTGAATACTGCCCATCTTTTTCAGACTTTATTCAACAGAGTAGTCATTACTAAAACCTTATGAGGGAAAATGCACCATTGGTAATTTATCTCTAAATCATTCATTATGATAAATCATAATTTATCTCTATCATTCTACAAATTCTGCCTGGAAGAGTCATCTTTACCTATTATCTTGCTGTTGTACTCTTACAAAGTATTTACATCAGGTATTCTCACTTCCAGCCAAGCAACTACCACTTCCCTTTGACACAGTCAGGATAATTGAGATACCAGACATTGACAGTATGTGTAAAGTTTCTCTTCCTGATCTTTTATGAGCTTAATCATTAAAACTTATGTTAAAATTTCATTTATACCAGAAAAACAAAACACAGAAAATAAATAATATATTACTTATTATAAATAATAATAAAGAGGTGCCTATCTTGCTGTATTCAGCATTGGTGCAGCCTCGCCTTGAACACCATGCCTAGTTCAAGGCCCCACAATTTAGGAAGAATGTGGTGTTATCTCAATGTGTCCAGAGGAGTGCAACAGATCTGGTGAAAGGACTGGAAGGAATGTCCTGTGAGAGATAGTGAAGGGTGTGGGCTTGTCATGTTTGGAGAAAAGAAGGGGCAGCCTCATTGCTCTCTACAGCTTCCTAAGCAGGGGAAGTGGAGAAGGAGGTGCTGAGCACTCCTCCCCAGGATCCAGTGAAAGGAGGTGTGGGAATGGTTCAAAGCTGCATGAGGTGGGGCTCCAACTCAGCATTAAGGAATCATTTCCATAACAAGAAGGTGGTCAAAACCCTGGAACAGGCTTCTTAGAGAGGTGGTCAATGCCCCAAGCCTGTCAGTGTTTAAGAGGCTCTTGGACAATGCCCTTAACATGTTTTAGCTTTTGGCCAGCTCTAAAGTGTTCATGCAGTTGGACTGGATTTATCGTTGTAGGTCACTTCCAACTGAAATATTCTGTTCTATTGTGTGTTACTCTATTTTATCCCATCCCATCCTATCCCATCCTATCCTATCCTAAACTCTGACCTGATTTTTGCACTAATCTACTTTATAATTAAAGAGTAAACAACCTTTTACCACTAAGGAAGTCTCCTTTCTAAAACTGTAACTTATGAAAAAATACATGTAAAGTATTTACAATATACATTTACAATATGCATTTACAATGCCTTATATGTGCATACCTGGCTATAGTTTTAATGATGCTGTCGAGCTCATCAGAAGAGGGAGGATTCCGACCTCCAGGAGGAAAGACAAGATTGATGGGGTCAAACAGTCGAGATAAGGATTTTGACAGATAGGCAGCTTCATACTGTTGCAGTGAATCTTTCAAGGCCTTTTCTGGACTTTGCACATAAGAAAAAGTTACTGCATTTTAAATTAAAGTATACAATAGTATTAAATCTTTCCAGACATACAAACTTTGCAATACTGAACCTGTTTTTCCTTTCTGCTTTTTAAACATATGCATATGAAAAACATTCTTCTGATAAGTCTCCCACTGACTGCTCAAGAACATATTTAAGTCAATACAATTCTCATATAAAATATTCATTTTATCTTACATAAGTCTAGAAGTCCTAATAGGCTTGATAAGCCTGTTTCAGTTTGATCTTTCTGATATCACTTAGATCATGTTTATTCTATGATGTATAAACTAAAAACAGTGAATCATAACAACTGAGCATTTGTCCCACTCAAATGGTTGCAGTATCATCAGGAGAAAGCTAGTGCTGTAATTACAATACATACAAAACTGAATTTTCACAATTTTCCTATTTTTTTCACCCAAAGAGACAGAAAGATAGAACTTGTTCAAAAGTCAGAGACTTTGTGAAAGATAAGACAACCCAACACTGTTAGATATATAGGTTAATGAAAAGCGTACAGCTCTAATACAGCATTACAGCAATAACTGCAAGAGGGGAAAAAAGCCTTTAAAATTCTCCTGCAGCAACAATTTGAATAGCAGTAAGTTTAAAAAAATTCTGTTTTCTTACAGCATGCAAAGACTTATATTTTATAGCCATACAGTTCATAATACATACTCATAATCTTCATTTTTTTGCATGAATATGTCCTGTGCATCCTCCTCCATTTGTTGTAGTTCAGCAAAAAGATCAGTAGTTCCACTTGAGTTAAAATTCCTCTGAATATTTTGACTGTATTGTTGGAGGCGCTTCCACAAGTCATTATAAAGCCTCAGTAATTTAGGGTATTCTCCTTCAAATGCTTGTTTCAAAAACATAGAGGCTGTAATATAAAGCAGTAAGCAACACATGATGCTAAGTTAAAAATAATTTTTTTATTCCTATAAACAACCTCTATCCTTGCAAATATATCAATGTCACAAAATGTTAGCCTAAGTTTAATATTAATAATGTAATATTTATAATTAATTTCAAAGCGACACAACTATAACATTAAACGCACTTGACGTAAATGACTTGATGTAAAGCACCTGTATAAAACCCACAACTGGAAGACTAGATATGAAAAACTTTATTTTGTACAATAAATGTTTGGTATCAAACTTTATTATTATTATCATTCATTTAGGGCAAAGCATAATCGGAACTCTGTAAATCTAGAGATTTGCTAACAATATCTTGATGAAGGATAAGTGTGGGGCTGTGCAACTTTGAAGATAACAATTTAAAACAGACAAAGATAACTCCTATGAACCAAAGTCTTCAGAAATGTGATGAGGGAAGCATATGCTTTTATGCACACTTCTTAAAACAAGGTACTTAATATGCAGTTCCTAAACTTGTCAAAGACTGACAAAGCCAGCAGAAAAAGCAGCATTGTTTTCAGCCTTGAAAGGCTTGCCACAAGTAACAGGAAATGAAGCAAATGTACAACTGCTTTAGCAACTGTTAATCTTGATCTAACATCACTCATACTCTAGAGATTTCCCATTACATTAGGAGATTAACACCATTCCATTCATTCATAGGTTTTTCAGGTTCCAGACATCTGCCCCATTTCACCCAGGCTGTGCTTTCAACTCAAATATATAACTTTGAATACTGGAGGATTCAAATTTATTATCAAACACAGAGTTATTTTAGGTCATGAAGCTATCTTTACAAAGACTGTCCCAACCTCAAAAAGGCAGATCATTATCTAATATCAAACCTTTTAAACTGCCATCAATTTCTATTTTTACACTATTTTTCTGGTATCTTGTCTTCCTTTGACCTTTATAATCCAGAACCTGACTGATGTCAGTGGATTCAGTCACCAGATATTTATGTTAAAAATGAACATTTTCATTTAGATGCCTCACTTAAATGAAAAAATCTGTCTCCCCAAAACTCAGCTGTAGCAAAATAAAAACATCATTCACATAGAACCTCCCCATAAATGTTTTATAAAACACATTATTAAAAACTATAAGTAATAAAATAGTTTTGAATAGCTGTTAGAAAAAGTACAGCTGACAAAATGTAAGAGTTCCCTCAGTTTTGTGGTGTTGGTTGGTCCCATTAACTGTTGTCATAAATTTACAATCTTCAATGCAAGTGCTGAGAGCAGGTAGCTCGTGTTCAGTTTGAACACAGGATGCTCAGGGTATGTACATGCTGCTCTCAAAGCAATGCTAAAGCAAACAGTAAAATTAATATGTTTTAACACAAGATGCATACATTTTCTTTTGGGATCATCTAGTTACTTAGCAACCACTGAACATGAATCCACCAGCTAGTTCCTCAAAATTATACTGCTGCTATAAAGCCTGGAAGGACCAAATTCTGAAGGGCCAGTGTAATAGCTAAGATCACAAAGATAAATGCACACCTTATGCCCTTCACCTCTATGTGCAGAAGATTAAATTTAAACACTCTATGCAAACATGAAAGATGTGTTTATAAAAGTACCAAACTCACCTATGATCCAAATGCATGCTGCATTAGCATGTTCTGGTAATAGAACTGTCTTATGCTAACACATGATTTATATTTAATATTCCCTGATTATATCGGCTATTTACATATTACACATGTAGAGAAAATTGTGGGTAGTCAGGACACCAGCTGTTCATCTGTATTTATATAAGACAATTTTGAAGTAACTAAAATCCTGTTTATAATGGAATCCAAAAAATGACTGAAATCTGATTTTTACAACCAATCAGTGTTTAACAAGAAAAGACTAAGAATTTATCTTTCAAATCAAATTACTAATTTTGAATTTGGCAAACCCACTTGCTTTAGGGAGTATAATGTACTGTTCCAAACATTTTTACCTCCACTCACAGTTAGAAAAATACTTTTTGTTATTAGATAACAACTACTTAATGAAACAGAAAATATTTCTTTTTGAAAATTCAGCCATAGTTTAGGAAGACCCTGTCTGGTTACAAACCCAGAAGTTTTAAACACACAGACTTTGTGCTGAGAGAACCACTGCTATAGTTCTGGTAGAGGAGATACCAAGCAAAGGGCTTACTGAAAAGCAAGATTCAAAATAATTACAGAACACATTACAAATAATTTATACTGAATACTTACAGTCTGTTGCTGACTGAAACTGAGAGGAAAGTGTCTGGGTTACTGCAGTCCAAAATTTGTACAAAATATCAGACTGGCCATCCTAAGAGCAAGGGACAAAAGAAATACAAGTTTCAAAACATGCTCTTTCAAGCATTGCAGAATTTCAAGCAGTGCAAATGCTTCCAGTCAAAGCTGCTCCTCATCACTGAGAATAAAAACAAAGTAAGTGAAATCTGAGAAGTTTTCCTCATGTTTAGAACTAGAAAAACTATTGCAGAAAACAAAAAAAAAAAGCTTCAGTCTTGTCTCAAATTAAATATTTTCCTCCAAGTCTGAGTAGAAATGCTCCCAGCTCTCTCAGGGTGTGAGTGCAGCCCGAAGCAGCACACCTCAGGAGACGTGTTAGAAAATCTCTCTGCACTGCAGTGACCTTCCCATTCCGTGGGAGTTCTTGTGCCAGCTACACCACAGCAATTATTTACTGCCATTACCATGCACTGCCAAACTCCAGCCAGGGACCAAACCCACTGCATGCTGCACACAGAGCAGCTCTGCTTCCCAAAAACATAAAACACACAAAAACACAGTGAATCTCACAGCTGACTCTTCACTGCCTGGTGCCAACAGGGCTTGCAGTCAGAAGTGGAAACAAGGGAGCACACCAAAGGGAGTGTGCAGGGGCAGGCTGCTTCCCTACTGCCCCCAACATCTGGCACTCAGGGTCAAGCATTAAAGTGTGATTTTTGATCCTGTCTGTTTAAGGTAGAAAAAATTTCCAGGAGATGAGGATGGGTATCCTGTCCTGCCTGCTTGTTAAGATACTTGGAAGACTGTTCAGTGTTGTCATGGGAAGAGAAAACCTGCTCTGAACAGAACGGTTTTCTTCCTTGCATGGTGTACTTGTCATCCCTTGACACAACTGCTGCATTAATCAGTTTGACCAGATCAGTATAGGAATGATAATCAGAAGATAAAAAACATGTCAGTTTAACTTCTGCACTGCCCAGCAGTACCACAGAAAAGAGGGGATAATCTATTAAATTGAAGTCTCACTACTCCAAAATGAATTACTACTACTTAAGATCAAAAAGGAAAGAAAAAGGTCTCTTTTCACTAGCAGTGGCAAAGCAACGAATGTCTTACAATGTCATTCATTAACAAGTACCACTGCATCCCTCTTGAAGATCTGTTCATTGAAAGACTGCAAGTTCAAGCTCAAGCTTCAGTTAAAAAAAATCATCTTATAGAATGAATACAAAATCCAAAAATCAGTCAAAGGCATAGTGATACATCTAAAAGTAATGATAAAAAATAGGATTATCATCACAAACTGCAATTAGATGAGGAATTAATTCAACTCTACTCCTTATCTCTAAAGATAAAGAAAGGTAAAGTTTGTGGGTCATGTGTTAAGAATTGACAGAGAACATCTTTTATGCTGTTGGACTCATAAAATGTATGATAATTAACACTGAATGCTAAAATAAACTGGGATTATGGAATCTCATTTTTGACTGCTTGAGGACAATGATGAATTTAGAAACTGAAGTAATTTATTTTATAGCTATGTTTGTATTTTCTGTAAAACTGTACTTGGCTTTCATAAATGGGCAAAGTAAAATTACAATATCAGAAAATTATTCAGAAGGTTCACTGCATAAAATCTTTTCTTTGATAAATTTATTGCTATAGCATAAATGTGAAATTACTCAATTCTTTATTTCACGGTTTCAAATTTAGAACATGAAGACTACTATAAAACAAATGCCATTTTACATCAAGTATAAATTAATCAGTTTTCATATTCTCTATCCCAACCTGGAACAATGGTTGCCTACTGAGCATGGTAACTCAATTCAAATTCTAAATAATCTAATGCAGGTGGAAAAATACTTAGAGAGCACTTTAAAACAACCCTTTTTTTCATTACTGTAATTACCATATAGATGTCTGTCACTGTCTCAGCAGAAAACATAGTGATTAAAGGGTCCAGAAAACAAATACACATATACCCCTCCATATCAACATTCCTATCTTAATTGTCAGATTCAACATGGCAACAAGTAACAGTAACATGGGATGATGTTTTATGTTGTTGTGGAAATAAGTAACTTTTCCATGTATCTCTATACACATTTATAATATAAGGTCAGACATACATACATATGTTCTCATGCACACAATTGCATAGGTAGCCACAGCCATACAAATTAGCCTCTGCTCATCAGCTTGTGTCTTCTGACCTGGGTGAATGGTGTACATTACCTGTATCAGGATTTTGTAGTGAAGAAGGCCCTCATGGCTCAGCCAGCCAACTGTAATGTGTACGAGGAGAGACAGAAGGGAAAAGCTTCACGAAAAAGTCAGATAACATTTCCTACTGATTGACTACTCAGTCAAAAATGTTTAGGGGAAAAAATAAATGCCCTGTTTTCAAACTAACAAAAATAACTGTCTACAGAGTGCTGGTTGCTTCTACAACATATGACATGAGATTTCAGTTTGTCCAGTGCTGAGATGCAGTCTCTCTGGAGGTGAAATATAGCTGCTGATTAATAGCACAGAGGAGACCATGTAAGAGTTTGTGGCAGGAACTAGAGAATACTGTTGGCCTACGCATACACCAGGGGGTATTTAAGTGGGTGGACTGTAGCTACCCACTACTGGAAAACTGGAATACAGCAAGGCATTAGCATTAAATACTCCTGAGGGAGTAAAAAAGTGCCATATGCAACCATGAGCATCCAGAAACAATTTAATTTGTTTAAATCTGTAATTTCTGTTGCTTACACATTAATTCAATATATTACTTTTGAATGTACATTTGAGTCTCTTACTGCTTGTTTTTTAAGTTATGTATTCTAATAAGGATTAGATTTATTAGATTTATGAGAATTATAATTTAGCTGCTTAAAATGTAGTGTGCAATTCCATCTGACAAGAATCAATACTAGAAAATTACAAGGAAAGGGTAGCAAAAGGAGTGTTTTTCTCCAGCAGGTAATTAAAGGAATGTCCCTTGTATGGACAACTTCTTCAAGGACTTAAAAAGATAGGCAGGATGAAGCTGGAAAAGGCAGTTCTGCTTGCCTGAAATATACAGCAAATCTACTGGCTCATCTTAATGTAATGGAAAGTTTATAAGCCTTCCCCTATGCTTCACATACAGCATCATGAGCAGCAAACCACAGTATCAGAAAGTAACTGCTCTTTTGGGCCTTTCGCTTTCCGAAAACTAAAATCAGCTAGCTAAAACTACCTTCTTGTCATCTTCCCATCTGTAAATAATGAATATAGCCTTCCTCCACACTTACACCAAATATCCTCAGTGGTAGACAATGTATGGGAGCATTGGGTACATCCACATTAGTGATTCAATGTGTAGATAGGGCTCTTTTTGGTCCAAATCTGTCTTGTGTCTAAATACTTGTCTTGCAGAACACACTGAAGTGTGCTAGCAGACTAACTTCCACTATTCAAGGAATACACTACCTCATAATTAGTCGAAAAAGAGCCACCTTGCAATTAAATAGGTTTTTGCAGCATATCATCATATAGTTGTAAAATAACCCACAAGGATGTACTAATATTTCTATCAATTAATATTCTGAGACTTTAAATCAGGAATTTTCCATTTCTCTTGCTTCTGAAAATGAAATAGAATTGGAAGATGTTAAATTATTTACACCCCCTCCAAAATAAAAATGCTTGCTTTGAAATCTAGTCACAAGCAGATTAACATCTTGTGATACAATCCCTTGTAGCAGGAGCAGCTGACAAGATGAGTAATGAACTGCATCCGATTATCTTTTCAGCTCTGTAGCAATCATTTTCCAACAGCTTCCTATGCCATAACCAACAACACTGGAAAAAGGTCACCATTCTGTCACACTGTCCCCCCACCCAGTGTACATGTTTAACAACACAGAGAACACATAAACCTTTGGAAGGTAAGAGGTGTTATTATCTGGCACAAAGCTGTTTCAGGTGCATACTGTGCACACAGAAAGCCTACATAAAACATCCATACATAATTGAAAGTCTCCCAGAAGTAAATTATTGCACCTTAGCATAAAATAAAATGTTCTTTCCTCTTGCCATGTGATATGTTTTTCCTTCAACAAAAGAACCTTAACTGTAATTGATGGTATCTAAAACTCATGATAGGCAAGATTCAGGTTGACATATACATATTTTCCCCATCATGAAATGTACCAAATTAAATCTGTGAACATTAATTGCAAACAACTGTAAGACTATAATGGCAAAACAAACTTTCCTCCTAAACCAGATCCATTTAATGCAGCATTTTTGAATGAAAGGTACTGTCCATTTGTAGCTTTATTTTGATCTCACAGCACAGAAAATCTGCACATAAATCATACTTTGTACCACTACAAAATGGTGGGTAAGTAAGATCAGCCACGGAACTGGCTAGGTTCTCATAAAAATCTGTTGTGAAAATGCTCCAATGACTAAAGCACACTTACATAAACTACTATCTACCAACCCAAACTACAAATTAAAAATACTGTTGCTGTTGTTCCTGTGGCCAGTGACCACTTCATTCCCCAAAACTGAACAGCTGAGCAGGCACTCACATGATTTAGTAGCCCCTATGCAATTCCTCGGCAGTGCAAGACAGTTTAGATCTGTCCTCCTCTTGATAATTCTTTTTTTTTTTTTTCAGAAATGAACTGAACAACTGGCCAGTAACATAGACTAGGGCAACCCTCTGTCATTCTGACCTGCTGGACAGCTGGCCACAACCACGGAATGGAAAGATACTTTAGAAAGATGTATGGACTATTAGCACTCAGCTACTTTAAAATATGTGATTTCTAGGTGACCCACTTGCATCTGTGTAGAGTAAAATAGAAAAACACAACAACCAGACTGCACTCTGGCCCAGCCACTGTAATATTCCCTTTTTCACACTGTTTAAAAATGTGATACACAGTCACACATACCATTCACAGAGGAATTACTTGCTCATGAAAATTATACCCATACATCAGACAAAATATGTCCAGCAGGCTAGACCACAAATGGTGATGTATTTTCTCAACAGTGAGGCTCACTATATTGTCTATGTGAATGAGACAAAGTTTATCCTTATTAAAATAATAGGCGGAGGTAGTTTGACTTCCATGGTATATATTATTTATGTGAAATTAAAAATGTGCTCAACTGTTTTGCTGAATCAGGGCCATAACCAGCAATCCACTAAAAATATTTTCATTTTGTGTAACTATTTGGTTTCAACTATTACTATAAAGTCACTATTGTCAATACTCAGCACAAAGAGTAACACTGTGCCACTTTCCCATAATAGAGTAGGTTTTAGATAAAACATCCAAGGTTGTATAATAGAACCACAGAGTCACAGAATTAACTAGGTTGGAAAAGACCTTTGAGATCATCAAGCCCACCTTACCCTAACACTACCTTGTTAAGTAAACCACGGCACTGAGTGCCACATCCAGTATTTTTTTAAAACACCTCCAGGGATGCTGACTCCACCACCTCCCTGGGCAGCCCATTCCAATGGCCAATCACTCTTCCTGTGAAGAACTATTTCCCAATGTCCAGCCTAAACTTCCCCTGATGCAGCTTAATAACACTGCATAAGGCCAGTGCCATGAGACATTTGGACAGTGTTAGTTCTTCCTGCTCTCTGTCCCAGGAACTCCATAAGGTTCCTGTCAGACCATTCCTCCACATTCCTCCAGTCTCTTGAGGTCACTCTGGATGGCACCATGACCCTCTGGAGCATCAGCCAATACTCCCAGTTTTGTGTCATCAGCAAAACTGCTGAGGGTACACTCTGGCCCATCATCCAGATCACTAATAAAAGTCTTAAAACAGAACTGGACCTTGTATTGACCCATTGTGGGGGTACACTACTGACCACCTGCTAGACTTTGCACCATTAATCACCATTTTCTGGGCCTGGCCATTCAGCTGGGCCATTCATGATTAATCCCACATTGATAAAAAGCTCTCACAGTGCAACTGGGAGAGCCTGCAGATTCAATCACCTTCTATGCAATGACTGGTGGTAAGGAAAGGATTTACATTAGCACTCTTTTACTGGTATGGGGGGGAGAGGGGGGAGGGATTTATACTTGTCTATTAATTTTTTTTCAGTAGTCCTTTTATCTTTAGTGCATGGTATTACAGCACCTAAGCAGACTTGTTAATAGTGTGAAGAGACACTATTACTCAGATTGATGCATTGACTGCATAGATTTGAAATTCAGATTCGATGTTGCCTGCTCGCAAGATTATAGAAGAAACTACAGACTGACACGATTCATGTGCTAAACCCCTTCTCACTCACATGAAAATGTCTCATTTTCCCAGTTCAAAAAATTTAACCCATTTTCACTAACAGCTCCTAGTAAGTTGATAAGCCACTGAACAATAGTAGGCTGAGTACCAGTACCATCAAAGGATAGATATTAGAAGATCTGTATTCACTGCTACTATAAAATAATATTAATGCTAAAGCCTGGAAAACTGATTTCAGGTCTCCTCAAACATAAAAACAGCTTACCTCATTTAAAAAAACCCATATCAAACTACTAATTAACTTTGCTATTACTGAAATGAAATTAAATCTCTTTAGCTCTGTTCTTATTATAACTATTTAGTATCTGACATTAAATCTAAATTCAAGGAATGAGAATGAAAGTAGCCCCTTCTTCAGTATTAGACAAGAATGTAAAAAGATGCTGAAAGGACATATATTTATTTTTACAAATGTCTCTATTTCCTCCACACTGTAAATTTAGAACTTAATGAGTATAATTTTCCATCTGTGAATTATCATATTTGTGTCTGTCTAAAATAGCTATTTTAACATTCAAATAATAAATCTGACCCACTGATTCTAAACTGGCTCCCCCTTCATGAGAACAACTTCCAACTTATTTTTCCCTGTTTAAATTTCGATACTTTGAGTAGAATCTGAAAAACATCTTTATTGTAAAGCCTCTTTGAAATGTAAAACAATATAGTGAATATTAGCATGCAGCTAGTTGCTGCAGGCTCCTGAAATCAGGCTTTGCATACTAACATATACAGTGTTTTCTATCTGTAATCAAAGCTCCGCCATGGAGAAATACAGGACTCATGAATGTTGCTCTAAAAACAGAAGACGTTTAAAGGACAGTCTAAATATTTTTTCCACCAATAAAGCAACAATGCAAGTGATTTAACAATTTTGTATGACAAGATCTTACGGGACAGAAATAAGGAAATCTCTTTGCACTATTTCTATAGCAACATAATTGCCAAATGTTAGACTGTGAACAAAAAGCCATCATCCTCAGTAGTGCAATTAATCAGTAAAGAAAAGACAAATTCTGAGTGTGTTCTCAATAACCCTTTTCTCTATCCTTAAAGTAGTCAGGATTAAATTTCTTCAAATAAGAGTGAATTTAAATTTCTAATGTTGTTTATATTACACATTACAGGTGCAGAGATGTCAATAAATGACACTGTGATTTTAAAAATGACCTTGATTTTTTTTGTTTTACTGCAGGGCACAGAATTTCATTACACTGGGTTGATCAGTTTATATCCAAGATGTAATAGTTTCTAGACTTTCAGCAATAGTGCAACATTTGAAAAAAGGTCTCTTTTATGCAGGTGACATAAGAAACAAAATCTGGTTTGCTTTATTTCTCAAAAACCTTCTTGACTAGAAAATAAAGTTAAGACTGTGCATTTAATAGAATATTTGAATTCTTAAGTGATTCCTCAGGAAAACTAATTTGTAAGAAACAAAAATATCTAGATATTAAACAGTGCCCTATATCTTCAAAACTACTTAAAACATTAATTAATCCTTCCATATTCCTGCAAGATACGCATCAACTGGAAATAAATGAACTTAGTTTTCAAAAGCCAGTAACTACCCCAGGGATTTGACAGCTTTCTTCTATCCAGAGAAGTGATTTAGTACGTACAGCTTCAATTCCAACTATGCTTTCACCTTGACTACTCCATAGCCCCTCCAAGGATGAAAGGATGGTTCGTTACCATGTCCACTCAGCCCAGAGCTGTTCAGGTAAGATTGACAAGAATGATGATAAAAGGCGGCACTTCTGGTAAATGTATTTCTTTTCCAATGGCAAGCTGACTGAAAACCAACTGACTTAGTAATGTGCAGTCATCACTGATCTGCAATTTGCACAAACACCACCAAACCAGAAGTGAAAAAGAACAAAAGTCATTATTACCTACTAACCCACGCAACCTCCACACCACCCATTCTCTTCACAGCTGCATACTCTGTCAGAGAAATGGAATTAAAGTTCTACTGAAATCGTAGTGTCATTAGAAAGCCATTGCACAGGCTCTGACCCTCCCACGTGAATTAGAATCAAATTACTTTTAGTATGGCTGCCTGAGCACACAGATCCATTCAAAATGAGAGTTGGGACTTTTAACTGATATGATCTTCTTGGCTCTTTAAGAGTCCTCAAAAATCCGGCAAGTGAATTCAGCAGGGCAATTTGTAGATCTGAAACAAAAAGCGTCTTCGGTATTTTGGGAACCAAAAACCTGCTCATCCACCTGGGTTTAGATCTTCACAAAGTACCTCATTATTGCTTAAATAACAAACAGAAATCACAGTGGAAATGATGTGCAAGTAATCCAATTTTGCGTCTATAAAAAATACTGAAAAATAAACCATATACTTGTAATAACTGGTGAAAATCATACTATTTCTGAATTCACATAAGACAATAATTAGATTATTTTTCAATATTTTCCACTTGGGATTATTTTTTAATTGGGTCAACTGAATGTGAAAATGTGGTGGTAGACATGAATAATTTCAAAGCAGCAACATTTTTTAACAAGTTTGGACGGGGAGCAGAAATAAGAAGGTGAAATATAAGTACACTGTCAATAAATATCTATATTTTCCATTTATTTTCTTTATCTTATGTAATGCTGAGGACATTTCTTTCTGTATCGTTAACACCTCATATTGTCAGTGTTGACAACTCAGGAAAAAAGCCTGCTTACTCACCAAACATTCATCAGCAGAAGCAATGATAAGAGCCCTCCAGAAAGTGCATAATAACACTCCCTAGAACTCTCAGCTCACTTTTCTACCCGGAGGCTTACGTAAACGACAGGGTTTGTGATGTGCCTTGCTTGCACAACAGGACACCCAAAGGCGAGCAAGGGCAGGTCTGCCTGGGCAGGTCCCTTCTGCCCAGCAGACAGACCCAGCTCATCCTTCCTACTGACCACCCCAGCCCCCTCTTAAAAATGATTTGCTGCCTCTCAGGCTGCTTTTCTCTTGGCAGAACTGTTCCCTGATGCCTATGTAGGAGTGAAGGGCCCAAAATAGATGAGGATCAAAGATCATTTTCAACTCTTTTACAAGGGGCTAAGAGGGACTCTAATTAGGAAGGTGGCTGTCACAGAAAGATATGTTTGGCTGCGATTTACACTGAAGTCAATTGTTCAGGCATTACAACAGCCGAGGAAGGATTAGTCACTACACATTGAAAGAGAGAAGCAATAAAGCAAAATAAACTGAAGTAACCTATTAGCTCTCTGAAAGTGAATTAAGCAATTGAAAGAGGTGATATAAATAACCAGTCATTAGGCGAACAAAAATATCAAATTTACATTATTTAAATATTATTTGTAATTTTAATTTTTACTCTTAAAATTATGACAGCATTAACCCTATCTTTTAAAAAATGTATACAGTGAAAGTTGTATTAATTTTCCCCAGAACTACAAATCAGAACTCCATGAATTCTGAATTCTTTTGGCCCTCTTCAACTAAAATCTAGTCATTAAAGGCCTTTTTTTCTTGGATAAAACCCACAAAATGTCCATTCAATCATATTTATCCTTTAAACAGTTAATAGATCTGTTAAAAAATTAAATCTTTAATTTAAATATCTAAACATTAATAATGAATCTATAGTTCATGACTAGTATGAAATGATTTTTAGAAGGTATTATGAATGCATGATTTCTTTTCAGAATTGCATTAATTTCATACTGCAACAAAGGAAAAACACCAAAATCTAGATCTGCAAAGGGATGGAGTGAAAAAATGTGCAGAATAAATTTAATGTCCATATTCTTCCATGATCCTCATGTGAGCCTGACACTTACTCAATTCTTGGCCACATCTAAAGCTGGTAAAAATTGGAAGGGAATTCTGCAGGAGAAACCATAGGGTAGAAAAGATGCAGGTGTTGTCACTGCCCTCTTGCTGAACTGCAGAATTTAAAATTTTCCAAGTTCTATGCCTCAGCTTCTTCATCTGTCAAGTTTTGTTTCCATTTTTTTTTAAAAAAAAACAGGAGTTTTTGTGAATCCTTTAATTAATTAGCTAGTGCTCTTAAAACTACATTTCTGGATACAACATGATACAACACTACTAAATATTATTATGGTAACAGGTAATTAGAAAGCCGGAAAGCACATGTTTGAGATCATAATACAAAATTAGAAAAACTGCAGGCTGTGCTATCTGTGAAGAGAAAGACACAAAAAATCCCCAATGGAAAAAGAGAATGATGACTTGGAAAAAAAAAAAAAAAAAAGGCGAGTAGCTTCCTTGCTATTAAAGGACTTGTGCTTTAAAAAGGCTGGATCTCCTACTCTCTTATCCTTCCTAGGATGATACTTGCACTGCAGTAATCAAAACAAGGAAGCAGATGGACAGGCAAAGTGGTACTGCAGCTGCTGCAGAAGATGACTATAATAATAATGTTGACATCAGTAACAGTAATTAGTGCACAGACTGTAGAGTGGATGATTCGTTTTCCTATCTTCTGGAGTGGGCATGCTGCTCTAGCAAACGGGTACAATGCTAGTACCTTTGGCTTGTTTTGTTCATTTGCTCAGTTTATTAATGAAATTGAATACAATACAGAAAATCCAACTTCTCTCCCTCTCCAGAACACTTGCTGAGGAAAGCACATTTCAGTTTGGTTTAACACAAGATGGAATCTTCATTAGTAAATGGCAAAGTACCAATTTCTTATTTATATCTAAAACAATTAATTCTCTCCCATACAGCCATCTGTACTTACACTCCTGAATTTCAGCAGCATACAGTACATGTCTGGTTTTGTCTGAACAACAGCTCTACTCTTTGGTGTGACCTCACCCATCCACAGCTTGGTGCCGCACCTTTTTCAAGAGACACCAGCAGAAATGGTTTAACTGTGAGAATGTCCAAGAAAAACACAATGCTATACTGAACCATTTCAGGCAAGAAGGAAGTCAAGCATCAGTGCCATCAGCAGTACTGCACCATGCTGAGAGAATTCTGCTAGCAGAACATCAGATAAGGATGTACCACTGCTCCTTAGCTGTCCCACTGAGAATGACAATGTCCAGCCTGGCACTTTACTACACCAAAACACCCACCAAAGAGCAAAGTAATTGCAACAGTGATAACTGTGGAAAAACAAATAGATGGATTTTATTTGGGAAATAAAACTTTTCACTTAGATGCAATCCTGCAGTATGAATATTAAGGGAAGGAAGGGTAATCAGAGAAATCATGGAACATCCTTAGCATAAGACAACTCAGTAAGCCTTTTATTTTCTAATGAGTTTTTCCTTACCCTGCTTCCATTGAAATTAATTTTCCCTGTTCGTTTAATCTCCAGGAGGATAAAATATTTCCTTTGGCTTCCCTCTATTATCAACCTCAAAAACCGGAAAAACTCCCTTTTCAGTTGTTGAAAAACTCCTTTTCAAATGATGCTTTACAAGAGGGAAGAGTGAAAGACAGAAGCATGGGCACAGGGTGGGAGCCACTCACGAACATCAACAGATCATTTACCTAAGCTCCCTTTCCATCCAAACTCTTCCTTTCAGCACTTCTTGTCTGTCTCCAGGTTTCTATGTTTCTCCCTAAACATGCTGATCCAGTGAAGGGCTGATCCATCCAGGCAGCAACAGTTTGTTTTTTTTTTGGCTGATGAAACATTTTTTAATTAAGAAAATATGCTAAAAGTTTATAAATTTTTGAGGGGGGTTGTGGATTTTTTATTTTGGTTGGGTTGCTTTTTGTTGTTGTGGTTTCTTTTTTTGTTTGTTTTAACACAGAAAGAGAAGCTTGAAGTGCCTCATAGAAAAGTGATGCTCTGTGCAACATCTTCTGGAGACAGGCTTAAGAGACAGATAAAGGCTGTATTTAACCTTCATTATTTGCTTTCACTGTTGAGAAGACCACGTTTGCATATGAAGAGCTTCCCCAAGTTATTTCAAATATTAAGTCCATGTAAATTAAAAATCCAGTTACACACTTGGAAAGAGATGTCAGCAGGAACATGTCTTTTGTTTTCGCTCTCATCTACTAACGTAGATGAGACAGTTTCAGGAATCCTGTTCCTACCACTGAAGGAGACCATTAATCAAATTATTCCAAATATGAATAAAAAACAATGCAAATGAATGGAAAATAATAGGTATTCAAAAGAACAGCCATGATTATTTTTCAAGGGATAAATTGTCAAGAAGTGAGAAACAGATGGCTGAAAATGATAGATGAAGACACATTCTCCTATGCAAACTAACAGATTTAATTAATTACTCAAATCACATGGTATTATGGAATGACATTAATGATCCATACAGTGGTGCCTTACCAGCTCCCTTTTAAAGAAAACAAAAGAAATTACAACAAAATGAACATGTTTACATCCTACAGATATAACCCACAGACCACAAATATATCCTTCAATGTTAGTTTGAGTTTCAACACTTTCCCATTAATTTAATTTTTAAAAAATTATGGAACTGTAAAATTGTAAATAAACTCATTCTCTCATCACATTTTCTTAAGAGATTTACTAAAGCGTATTCAGCTAAACTAAAACTTTACCTTAACTATCTCCTTTATGAAGCAGACATGTGACACTGGATCTCTTTTCTTTGCCAATACTTTATGCAAATGCTGCACCTGTAAGAGAGAATTTATTGAGAGAGAAAGTGACATCTAAATTCTTACATCCAAAATTGTGCAATGAGATGCATAGGAATTAGCTGCAGAGTACCTGTCCGCAAGCAGCACAGATCTGATCCATGAGTTTCTCCATGTTTGTCCAGAGGGCTGCTCGAAAAGCTGCTGTGTTGCCAGGTGTTGGCATAGCAGCTCGACCAGGGCCACCTAAATGGTTTTTAAACATACACAGCAGCACATTTCAGCTTCAACAAATGAAAATTAAAATATTGGAAATATAGATCTCTGTGCACTTAGGCAGATACTTTTTTTTAAAGCCAAAGCAGCCTAAAATATGTTCAGAACAGAATTTTGTGAATGGCCTCAGTTGCCTCAACTGAGAAGCTGACTAAGCTCTGAAGTTCAGTGGAGACATTTCATGCTCATGACTGTTACAAGCTCTACCAATTCAGACCTCCACAGAAACACCACAGTAATGCCAATGACCAGTTTTGCAGGAATTAAGAGCAAAGTGAAATGGGAGAGAGAGCAGCTGTGAAAAATACAGCTATTAACAGCTCAGGACTTAAATGCATAGACAAACTGCTAAAAAAGTGATACTCCAGCTGAAG
The DNA here is from genome assembly GCA_013400575.1 of Peucedramus taeniatus. Classification (NCBI taxonomy): domain Eukaryota; kingdom Metazoa; phylum Chordata; class Aves; order Passeriformes; family Fringillidae; genus Peucedramus; species Peucedramus taeniatus. Next base: position 147,584 of record WBNO01033422.1, read on the forward strand.
GGTATGCAGCTTCTAAACAATCACTTCCCTTGAGAGAGGATGCATTTCTGTATTATTCCACTGATTGTGGTTATGGACCCCCACCTTGTTGCAAAACTTTTGAAAAAAAATTCAGTGTTCGTAACACCAAAGTTCAAATTTGCCTGCCCACTCAATTCTTCAGTCTTTTTTGGTATCTGAGCTAACTAGAAACTAAATGTTTAGTAGTGCAACATTTCTTCATATTGAATAGTCTGCTTTGAAACAGTTTTTACCTGACAAAAGCATAACAACGTAGTTGCAGGCTTCTTCCATTGACTGCAAATAATTCCAACCCATAATCCTCCCACCAATATAAAGAAAGAAGAATTTGGAATCATTGTTCCATGCGAAACAGCTAAGAAAATGCTACAAATTGTAACCTAATGAGGACAATTTTCTGGGCAAGTTAGGAAGGAGTGGCGGAGAGGAAGAAAGAAAAACCTCCAAGCCAAATATCAGACACATACAATTTTGTCAAATTAAATGTTTTAAAATTAAATGTTTTCTGAGATATGCCTACTCCCACCCTCTTCTGGTTAAAGCAAGCAGGGAAACATTTCTAGAACAGGCTTGGATGTGAGAGTTTCTTCCATTTTATAACATACCATACTCCTATAAAAAATAATCAGTTATCATTCTCTGTAAAACAAGTATCACACCTCTTGTAGCTGTTTGAGATGGTTGGGTCAACACTTTGATATCCAAAGCATTTTTTATGTTCTCTTCCAGCACTGTGCAGTATCCATCCACCACATTAGCAATGGTATCCTTCAAAGTCCCAAGGTTATGGAAAACCTGAAGAGCAGTTCCCACTTGAGTAGGATTCTGAAGAAAGAAGATATCAAAAAATAGCAATTATCTTTAATTGTACTATTAAGATGCTTTTTCTATGATGAGACATCATTTTATTGGGCAAGTTCATCTTTTAAGTTCAGTCTGCTAATTCATTCTGTTTAAGTTACTGGCATCCTTACTGCATAACAGAACGCAGGGTAAAGGAGAGGACTAATTTCCTCTGCTCTCTGAGCAATGCTTTGCTTACAACCTTTTGGTGCTATCCTCTGCATACAAATGGAAAGAAAGGAACTGGAAACACTGCTGGCAGTATCTAACCTGGGGTGGGTTATCAGTGACTGATCCACTAATTCTGGGGTTAGTTACAGTACAGCTGTATTCAGCTATGGTGTAGCTGGTAATATTGCTGTAACATGTAGTGCTTGTTACACTACTGTCAATTAAGTCCCACATAGTTAATTAAATGTGATACAGGTTTAAAAAAAGTACTAACGAAGGGTAAGAAGAAGCAAGCAGGTCAAGCCCCTACTACTGACTACTGCAAAATTTAAGCTTGTATTTCTACATTTCTATTTCTAATGTTGACAATAATTACATTTTTCCTCACAGCAGAATTAAGAAATAAAGCAATGTGGTGATTATTTCTCAAGCTTGCCAAAAAAAAGGAAAAAAATCCAGTCAACACAGGGGAGTGAAAACTGTCCAGGTCCACTATTTAAGAGACCTCTAATAAAGATTAAATCTGATGATAATTCCACTTAGCAACACTAAACTCTGGCATGGGTGCTATTTAGCAAGAGAAAAGCCTCAAATTATTGCCTTTGGAAACTAAGCACTGTCATCCATACACTGAATAGTGCTTTTTTAATTAGCATTCACAGGCAATTAGTGGAGGGGGCAATCAGTTGATCATACACACATTAGAGATGCAGTCTTTTGTCATTTTTCTTAGACACTTCTGCCAGCAGTAAAGAACATGGTCTGACAGAAATGCTGGCAATCAGACTGGACAGAAGCATCTGAGAATTCTGTGATTCTGTGAGACCACCAGCATTCTCCACTGCAAAGCCCACTTTGGCTTTGGCCTTGGTGCAGCTTCTGTGCTGAGGATGCACTTCTGGTACATCCACCTATGGAAACAGGTTTTCTGATCTGTTTGCAAACAATGTGTTCTCCTCAAACCCAATGTTTCAGAGGTCACACCACTACAGTTGCACATTTGTGCCATTTTTTCTAGGGTTCCTATAAGATCAAAACCATAGTTAAAGCAAAAAAAGCCAGATCCCATCTTCTTTCCCATGTGGAGTTCCCAGGTTTAGTGGAAAGCAAAGGAATATCAGGCATGTATTATGGTTTGCAGACCTTATACTAACTATACCAGTTTCTTTTTCCAAACAGTGTGGGAGTTAATGAGCATTCCCAGCATAGTATTACGGGTCTGGGACTTGTAGGTTTAGTTTTTTGACAACTGGGTATGCTGTAAAATTTCTAAGCATCCTGTGGGTGTGCTTGTGGAGGTGGGAAAGTAAGCCATAAAGACTGGAAGATTAATGGGATGTCAGAAAATGAAGAGTACTATAATGCAAGGAGGGAATTTGGGGACAGAATGAACAAGAAAAAGAAAATATAAATGGGAAGAGGATGGGGAATAGAATGAAAAGACTCTTGCAGAAAGAAAGAGAATGAAACTGAAAGGAAGAAAAGATAGAAAAGACATACCTCATTTACCGGCCTTTCCTAATTTTTTCTAATTTTTACAGAATACTTACACAATTATAAAACCAGGTAGAGAGTCAGCAATAAAAAAATCAATACTTTACTATTACTATAAGAGCGCTCAACTAGATTTCAGTCAGGCTCTAATGTTCATACATTAAATAGTAAAAAAAAACAGAACAGCATTGAAAGGTGAGCTGGGCACTATCCACCCTTAAAAAATCAATGGCCAGATACTTATTTTCCTGACAAACAGGCAATACAGGCACAAATAACTGCAGGCAAAAAATCAATCTTAGAGCTACCACATCACAGTTTAGCAAACTAACTCTGCAGCTACTGGGCAAGAAAGACACCAAAACATACTCCAAGAGAGCCTGAGCTCTATTTCAAAACAAATGGTTTTAGCCAGAAGTTTCAAACCCAAATACACAATCGTGGAAACCTGCTAATCACTCAAAGTATCTTGTAAATCTAGTACCAAAATTAAAATCAGAATGAAACAAAGATTATTCAGGTGGCCTATTTCTTATTTGCTTTAAATTGTGGACATGGCCACAGATAGAGGGCTCCTAGCTCATGTATTCATCTTGTATGAATTTAGAGACATATCAAATCCCTGACAAAGTAGAACAAAGTGTATTATTTTATTTGATTCATTTACAGTAATTTTCTCACCTCAGGAAGCAGTTATTGTTTCATATGCCCCAGACAGGCTATGTAACAGTCCAATGTTGGTTTATGACTAATCCTAAGAGAATGGAAATTTTTATGCACAACTAGTTTCTAGGTTTAGACAACATGTTAAAAAAAATTAAGCCCCCTTGGGACAAAAATTATGTGAGAAGAAAATATTGAAAAGCAGGACGGAAATGAATTATTATACTTTAAGGCTTACATATACCTCTCAAAATTAAACTGTTTATCATTAATACACACTGGACAGAAAGTTGACAGCCAACATTTCAGAATTTGCTACTACTAATAGATGTTATTGATAAGAATTTTTCCTAATATTTTCCTTCAACCTGAGAAAGCTTAATGCTAAACAGTTCTGAGATTTGAAAAGCTGCCATAATTTTTATCAAGAGGAAAGCATGCATTAGAAGTTAAAAAGAACTGACTACAAAAGTGATCTACACAGGAAAAGGGAATCACATCAGAGAATAATATTCAGTCAGAATGGCTATCCAACAGGAGCAATATGGAAAATAATATAACTATTTTTGAGATGGAATTTAATGAGTTCATCAGCACTATTTTATAACCAAGCTGTCTGCCACTGCAGGCAACCACACTTTGCAATTTTAAAGTGTTCCCCTTAGAATCTCTGTCCGTAAAAAATGTACATTTGCCATATACTTGAAGCTGTGGCAATCAAAAGAGTAGAGGGCAAAGAAAAACAGAAGAGCATTTAGTAATATGTTAGCAATACAGTATAATCTAAGTGCATAAACACAAGCATACACAAGTGAAATAAAAAAATGACCCCACAAAGCGTAGGGCAACAACACTACCTACTCAAAAATTAACTACAGTGATCTTCAGATTGCAAAAATTATTATGCATCTGGGAGTTAAGGAGAGATGGCATTAAGTGCACCAATAATACCCTTCTCCATTCAAAGCACTCCTCCATCTGGCAAGTCACAACATAGTATGTTACAGATACATGGAAACTAAATTCCACAAATGTAAGAGCTTAAGAAAACTCAGTGAGTCATCAGTTCAACATATGAAGAAAATAAAAGAAAAATCAACATGCTCAAAAGCTAGTTCTACCATGAAACAAGTCTCACAAATACTTTAAAACATCAAAGTTTCTCAGTATCCATCAGACAATAGATTAAATAGCTTGGTCAGAAGGTTAATACCAGTCACCACTCGAAAAAAAGATATGGGTATTTCAATTTATGTTTTTGCAAAACAGATACTCATTCAGCAGAAACTATGAAGAGATGTTCACACCAGATGTATTTGCTAATTTTCTCTATGAATGAGAACCATTCATTTTATTGACATAATTTCTGATTAATTTCATCCCATCCCATTCCATTTGGTTCTGTAGATGATTATAGACAAGTAGAAAAATAAGTGTCATGCAGTCATTAGTATGAATGTGGATTTTTTCACAATTACATCATGTAGTTGTTTCAAAGAGCAGGTGATTGGACTTAATAACCCAGCAGATGCTGTCCAGGCCAGCATGGCAGCTACAGTCATTCTCAGAGCACAACCCCATTTGGTCACTTCCTTTCCCACAAAGATAATAACCCTGAGAAGACTAAACAGAAATGCCATTAAAGACTTAAATAAATATATCTTATATTTCTAATTTGAAAGTATCTCCTAGGATGGAACAAAACAATTTTGTTTTGTCAACTGCTCATATTGCAACTATTTCACAAGGGCCAAGATTGTAGTCTTTTATTTTATGATTGCCACTAGTATTACCAGAACAATCTTCTGAAAGCATAGCTAAGGAAAGAACATTAATATTTTTCATCATTAGAAATGCAGCTTGGATGAGCAAACCTGCTCCCCACAAGGCAGTGTGGTGATGACACTGGGCTAATTTGGGGACAGAAAGATTCCTAGCATAAGGTTGAACCATAAATAAGAAACTTGTATAACAGGCAAAACTAATGGCTCAAGTGCTACAAACACAGCTTCCAAACTTACACTCCACCTTCTCAGAGTACAGGATTCACCATGTGGATCATTATTCTCTACCCAGTTCTGTCTTAGGGAACTTCTCATCATTATTTCTTTATCCAGTACAAGCATGTCCCAAAGATCCCATGCCACAGGATTTTCACTGTGTGGACTATCAACTTCCTTCTCAAATGAAAATATGTTAATTGGTAACAATATTTATGGTCAATACTACCTGAGACAATTACCACTACTCACGCGAAGAAGCAGTGTTACAAATGTAATTAATTGTTAACTTTCATGCAGTTAAATTTCACAAGTATCTGCACCACCAATAATCAGAACAGCTCTCCAAGGAAATGCTCTTTTACAGTTCAGTTTAGAAGGACCACATACAGAGAAGTCAAACTTGGACTAGTCCCTCACTTAGAAATTATGTTCCATAGCTACTAATGCATAAAAGGACATTTCTATTTTGCTTATTCAAATCAGAACAGTGGCTCTGACTGAAAATTTTTATCATTCTGCACAGAACAGATCACCCTGTTCAGGAGAGGCTGTGGCAGAAAGCCAATAGAAAATTTTCACTGCTGATAGACAGATGATAGATAGATAGATAGATAGACAGATAGATAGATAGATAGAAAGAAAGATAGAGAACAGCTTTCAGTGTGCTGTCACATTGTTACCTCTTATGCAAAACACACACCATGTCCCATAAACAAGCAGTAAAAGTGTAACACAGCTCAAAAATAATTACATGCATTGCTTAGTTGAAGGAAGATTCATAATTACTAATTAGTCCAGGAATCACTTAAACAGAGTGGTCTGACAACGTGGCGAGCAAGGAATACCACAACATTCCCTAACCATCAAGAAATAATCAGCACTAAAACACAACAGTCCCAGAACAGGATGCACACTGAAATAACCAAACTTGAAAACTAATGTACATTTTCTTACAAGGAATACAAAAGACTATTGCAGACCTTACAGAGAAAGTGCAAAAACAGTTCCCAGATTATACTTCTGAGTATCTTTGACTGACATTTAGTATTAACTAATTTCATTTGCCAGAAGATTTGCTATATTGGGAACTATTTCACTTACTTTTTAAAGTTTACTTCATACATCTCCTTTTGTTTGTAGAAGACAGCAGTGGAAATTTCCAACACAGGACAGCTTTACAAAAAAAGACCCCTTTGAGAGGATAAAAATCTCCATTCAGATATTCCTTTACAGTGTCTGCCCCTTCTCCCCTCTCACTACAATTACAACATACTTCCTCCTTCCAATAATTTTCCCATAAATAACAATACTATCCCTAATGACAAATACTACTTGAAGACCAAGTGATTGAGAAAGTTTTGCAAACACTTGCAGCTACCAGTTTTCAGTCATCTCTTACAGATACCAGAAGTGAAAAAATGAAAAGTTACTCCAGGAAAAGCTGCAGGTCAATTTAAAGAGCTCAAGCAGGTAAGCAGTGAAGAAAACTTGGCCACCTAAGTCACAGCCAAGGCAAAATGACCTATTGAGCATAATTAATAACTTAGTAAGAAGGGTTGGAATTCTTGCTTTGAAGCATAACTCAGCTATTTTAATTGTAGAAAAAGTAACAAAAACATAAAAGTAGAAATTAAATGCCAATGAAATTCAGTTTCAGTCTAAAAACAGTATTTTATTCCATTTCCAAATGTCCGTGCCTAAAAAAAATTAATTGATATATCACTACTCCTAAAAATGAACCTACTTAGGGAAGCTCATCTCTGTGTTCATTATCACCCCATCTGTCTTTTACTCTGTTCATCTCTAAAACCTGAGCAATAAATGAAAAGGTCAAATTGACAATGTAAAGCCAGAGAATACAGGCTTCTTTCTAATGATATCCCAGATCTTCCTGTTTGGGTCTTTGCAGTGTTGGGAGGAGTGAGAGGTTAAAATATTATGATTTGCTGTAGAAATATCATAGGTAATAGTGATGTAAACACATTGGCTAGATTAGAAAAGAATATTTTAAGCCTTAAAAGGCAAGAGTCCCAAAACCAAACATTTATATATGGTTAGGTTATAACATCTACCTTCTGTGAGCCCATGTTTGAAATATGCAACCTCTTTTGGTAGAAGGACTTTCATATGAAAGGAGAACAGCCACAAAGCACAGTTACAAACCTCATCATGTCTTCAAACTAGGTCAGACTTTTGTTTCTTAGAATAACAAGAAGGAAATAGCAAGTAGCATTGCACTACAAAGGTTGAGGAGGGAAACAAAAAAGAAACAGTAGCAATAAAATACTAGAAAGCAAAGAAACAAGATTTTTCAACACAGCTAAATAGCTTGCCAAAACACTTATTCACCATAATAGTGTAATCAAAGCAACAGATGGCTAAGAGCTAATGGGACAGAAAGGCATCAGGAACTGTTGTAAAGAATTATCTCATGAAACATCAAGCAATGTTCCAAAGTTTACCAAGCCTTAGGCTATCAACGTGACAGCAATTTCAGAGAAAGTATCTGGCACCTCTGAGGACAGATCAGCTACACTGACTAGCCCTTAACAATTACAAATTTTATCCTATAATGCTCTATTTGACTGTAGGAAGAGTATAAAATCTTTAAAGAGTAGAAATTATAAAAAATTTAAAAAACATGGCAACATGGAGATGGGGGCTTCTGAGCCAAATCAAGCTTCTTAATATGCTTGATTTTACACAATTTGACCAATCTCTAAAGCCCTTACTGATAACAAGCCAATTCACATCTGAAGATGTGGCCTCCCTATTAAAACACAGCTGATGAAGTTTAGAGGGCAGAAGGTGAGACTGCAGCACCTCTCCTGTCCTTGTGCCACCCTGACTTGCACTGCAGATTCAAGTCCCATTACTGAAGAACAGAACTGTAAGGACACAAAATCTCATTACTAATTTTGATATTTGGACAAAAGCTTGTGACCAGATGTTTTCTTCCACCTCACAATATCATTATATATGTGCTCACTCTATTAGATGGTTCAACAAAGCCATTAAAAAACCGAAATGTCAAGTTTCACTTTTAACTCAGTCTTAACAATCAACATTAGGAATTAGCTGTTGAAGGGTTTTAACATGTTTTTCTCTCTTTACAAAAAAAAAAAAATTCTATCTCAGAAAAAATATCCTTTAAATGGTATGCTCGGAATGATTTAAATATCTACCACAAGCCATCTGGGTTTTCTTGTTCTCCTGCTAGTCTTTGCAACAATATAATAATTACCTATGCAAGTGACAACATCTCATTTCTGGAATCTGTGCATATATTGTCAACAGCCCTGAAGTGCCCTCAAGTATTTAAAAGGAATGAACTTTACAAAGCTATTTTATTTTAAATTATTTTTAGGCAGTAGTTTCATACTCAACTACAAACAGACCTCCATCATGGTCAGATTTTCTGTTGGATAGAATTTTAAAAATTTTTTTTTCTTCTTAATACAAAGTTCAAATTCATTGTATCACACACCTACAGTAAAGTCTTCAGGTAATTCAGTGAAGAATTGTAGGTTGCCAGGACTGCTGGAGATGCCCTAATCCACCTGCTTGCTCAAAGGAGGGTTTACCACACCAGGCTGCTCAGGAATGGGCCAGAAGACACTCTTTCTGCTCCATTTTCCCTTCCTAGTTTTTCTTACAGTTCCCAGAGAATGCAACAATGGATTTGTGCAGTCATTTTCATCAAGTTTTGCTGAGGGCAGCTTGAAAGAGAGCAAGCCCATGTATATACCCAAACATGTCTTCAGTGCTGGCAGTGTTACCCACACCCTGACAGAGTCTAAGTCTTCCAAGTTCTCTTGCAAATTTGTCCACTAGTGTGACAAAACTGAGCTCTTTTTGCTACAGATTCAACATTTATATAAATAGATTTTATATTTCTAGGCTTTTTTTTAAAAAAAAAGGTCAGTCCCTTTAAAATCAAATGGGCAAAACTGTATCATACAAAAACTTTACTATGAAGGAAAAAAAATCTGAAGTCCTCTGCAGAAAAAGAAATACTGTGCCTAGCTTTGCCTGCAACTAACACAGACACTGGGATCCAGTTCAGCCACTGAAAAAAGCCAGTCCCCAGCCCTCACTTCAGCTGTCAGCCAGCAATGTATTCTGAAACCTTCACACAAATGGGAACTTACTGGGGTGCTGCCTGCAGAAGGACAGAAGGGAGGTGAAAGAGAAGAATAAGCAGCTGAGTGCACCTCTTCTTCCACACAGATGACATTATTCATCATCCAAGAACTGCAGTATTTTGATCCAAGATTTCTCCTTTCTAATGCCACATACTGTTCAGTTCCCTATGTCATTTCAAGCTTATCCAGAGCTTTAAATCTTTTTGTTACCATAAATGTAACAATGTACGATAATGCAGAATTTCATGTGGCACTGAGTAGCAGATCAAGAACACGATGAAGCATTGATTTTTCTGAGAGGATTAAGACAGAGAAGATTTTTAACCTGAGAAAGAGGCAAAATGAATTATATTATCTTATTTAGATGAGTATCATGGCTAGTCGATCATATTTTTCACTCTGCTCTATGCAGATGTGGCTTATTAATGCTTTGTATGTTCTTCTTGGATCACGTAATTGCATTATTGCAGAACCTGTTAACAATCAACAGTCAACAGTACAAACCACAAATAGAATTACAGTCTGGGAGAGGCGTTTAACAATAACATACTATCTTATCTGGAGAGAAAGAACCTCAGTGTAGCTTTAGTTTTGAAGAGACACAGATACACAAAGTAAAAATTTAAAAGGGTGGGATGTATTATACAGAGATCTAGCCAAAGCCCACATCAGTCTCTGCTCAGTTGCATCCCTGGAATTTAGCAGAAATTCATATATGCTGTTCACCTTTCAGTATCTAAAGCAAATCAGAAATATTTTAATCAATTTGGTATAAAACCCCTAAATGGACTAGGACTTTGGAAGACAACTTTACTTAACCTCATTCTATAAAGATTAGACCCATGTGATTAAAACACTGCAATGTCTGATAAAGAAAAACCTTCATGGCTCCCATTCCAGTCTTACCTCAACTGTTTTCAACAAGATCTAATCTTAGCCTACCTTTCTGCATCTGTAGCAATGCAAACACCACTTCCTTATTTCACTGCTCTACCTTATCCATTCCCCAGTCCATCCTCCAGCCCTTCTGCAGCCTTGTTCTCAGAACAGCTCTTTCCATTCGTATCTTTCTCTTCAGAGTTACCCTCAAGACCTAAACTTAGTTTCCAGTTTCTGTACTGACACATGGTGTTCCCAGTCTCCTTCATTCTACCCCTACAGTACAGTTTATTTACAAGGCTCTTCACAGCTGAGCAGTTCATAGCAGTGACCCAGGCCACTCTGCATATAATGGATTAATCAATCATCATATTTGCATTAATTACCTTAAAAGTACTAGAATCAGATACATTCTTGTCCTTGTAGGTATTATCTAGTCTTAGTGCAGTTTCAGTTTCTCATGGTGGTCAGAGTTGTCCAAGACATAATGGTTGACAGTTTTCCAGTCAAGGGAAAACACCTAAACAGATGGACAACCAGAACACAGAAACAGACTACACAACAGCCTCTAATTTAAAATAATATCTGCCTGCAAAGAAAACTGAACTCAATATTATTAAACATTCCTGTGTTTTCATGACGGATATTCTATGAGGAGTAATTTTTTAGTGATCACAAATGACATTTACTAATTGGTATAAAACCAAACTAAGTGTTTCATATTTCAAAATAACTAGTCTCAATGGGGAGATCTAAAACATTTTTAATAGCTTTCTAAGGTATTCTGACTTTTTTTTCCAATTACACACACACTGTATAGCTAGTCATTCCTTAGAATTCATTAATATCTACAATTTTTGGAACAGTAATGCCATCTGAATTCTGCAAAAAGCATTATCTAACACTAAGTTAATATGTATTTAAAACATCATCTACAATGGAAGATTAAGTTTTCATGTTTAGCTGACAACAGGTCAAATTAATTGATATGAATTTCCAAAGAAAAGGACCAGAAGTGAATTTAAAAATTATTCAGCTGATCCTCACATAAAATTGTCACTAAACAGAATACAAAGATTTTGGCAAACAGCTAAGCGGTGATTCATAGCAGAGTGAAGGGATATAAAACATTAATGACTTCTCAATTTTCATCTATTACTTTACCATAAAAGACAGTTATATAAAAATATTGTTCAGATCAGATGCATTTTCAGGAATACCCATTTATAGAAACTATTTATAAACCACTTTCTTGCACTATCATAAAAACAGAAGAAGAAATTAAGAGATTAAGCAGGGCCACACAATAATAAATCCTTACTTATAAACACTGGAAAGTGAAGGCTATTTGTTGTGCTGCACTGAAACATGCAATAAAGTACTTGCAAATACTCCATTATCCAGTCACAGATTTTTGGTCTAATTCTGCATTTATGAGTCACAAACACCTACACAGAAAAAAAAAAAAGAAAGAAAGAAAAAAAAACCCAGACACATAATCTGTCAATCCACTTTGATTAACCATTTAGAAAGGCTAGGAGCAGTGAAGAGTTTTACTTTTATAAAAATACCATGTCACAGTTGGACATCAATTGCATTAAGCTTCCTAAATTACCTCTATATAGGGCAAGTGCACAATGGCAAAGTGATATAAAGCTTTCTACATCACAGAGCAGACAAAGTCTGCACAATCCCATAATCTGCTTCTAATTCAGTATATATCTTTTAATAAATGTGCACAGACTCATCAAAATCTGAAAGATCAGGATCTCACAGGACAAAAGAGACTACCACCATGTCTATTATTGTCAAGGCTTCATAACTCCACAGTAAAAAGATTAAGACAAAATGTGAAAATAAAACCTTTGTCAATTTTTAAAAACCCAGTTTTTTTAAATTTACACACAATGAAAAATTAATTTACTAGTTCAGAGCAACTTTGCCACCAAAAAGTCTTTTCTCCCTTTATAATCCTTTAAGAACAGCAGTATTTTTTTTAATTAAAAAAAAAGGTAAGTCTTCCTTATGTATTCTCTGTTTATCAGATATTGCTTTCCAATACTTCTAGCAGCAACAAACACGACCACCAAACATTACAAAATATGCCCAGGAACTTCAGTGACCACAAAAAGGCAAACTACTTCAGCATTTCAAGTCACATTTTTGAAATATCCCCAGGAAGTGCCATATTTAAATGATTAATCACTGGCATTCCAAATATTTAGTTTAACCCAGAAACATTCATCTTCATATAGATATACAGATGTATGTAACTATTATGCATCAACATAGTGCTGAAACAGACCAAAGTGAATCTATCAGTAGTAATAGTACGAGCAGTACCAGATTTGTGTCATTTTTTATCTTCTGCATGCTATACTAATAACAAAAAAACTTATTTGATGGTATGTTCTTTAGCAAGGGCACAGAGGACAAATACCAAGTGACTTGGGATCTAATACATTCACATCATGCTTTGATTTTCCATCTGAAAAATATGCACCAACATCCACAACTGAAATGTATGCTAAACATATATTTATTTAGTTATTGCTCTCTTCAACACCTTCTTTTGAGCTTTGTGAATAATTCATCTGCCTATGTCTTCCTGAAAAAATCCACAAAAACAAAAAAAAATCATCTGGAAACGCTTACAAGCTAGATTTTATAGCAAACATATCTCACCAACTATAAAGGACAGTATTGCTACCACAGCATTATAATACATTACATAACTGAGAAATTTTAGGTCCCAGATAAGAAGTTCATTGCAGGATATCTAATTGCAAGGCTGAGCACAGAAATTCATTTTCCCCAAGTGAAAAGCAAGAATATCTATTTTCCCCTCAACACTGCTCTATTCACTTCCTTCCTCTTCAACTCTGACTGCAGAGGAGACACCAGAGTCTGACAAATACATGGACTTCTTAAGCAGCTAAAGATTCACTTTCATTTGAAACTCCTGTCGTGACAGGTTTCCATAGTACCTTCTTGCAGCAATCACTGCTTCTGCAAAATAAAAAAATTAAATAAATAAAAAATATTTTTAACTATTTCTATTTAAAAAAAATAACTTTGAGTAGCAAAAGAAGGGCAGATAAAAAAAAAAGAAAAAAAAAAAAAGCACGGACAGGGGAGAATGCCTAACTAAACTGCCTCTGTATCACTGCCAGAGCAGCAGCAGAAAGGAAATGATATACTAAAAGATGCTGTTTGCTGTCTCTTCTTCCTTTTGCAGGTTTAAATCACCAGAGTATGGGAAAGTTTATTTTTAACATCAGTTTCAACCATGTGAATTACTGGGTAAGAAGTAATAGCAGCACAGTTAAGGAACAGTCTGTGAAATAGCAGTTCCTGCAATGACTTGAGCCTGGTTTTAAGTTAAAGGGAGAAAAAAAAATCTATTTACTAGAGTTCAGACTCAGCGGTGTAAGACATGATTTTCAGCCTTCACTGAGGCCTAAACTCACAAAATGAGCCAAGAGGAGAACTTCCCAAATACACTGTCCACACTGGACTACAATTATCCTTCTCTTTGCCCCACGAATATCACATCCCTTGGGTCTACACCACCTTTATTAAGTAGATCCAGCCCCTAAGCACAAACAAATTTCTTGTCTGCACAAGTAAATGATAAACATGTAGAAGACCCCCCAAAACTGACCCTTAGTCCTGAGCCCTTTGGCAGGAACAGCAGTGTGTGACCACCCCAGCCTTGCCTGGCGCTCAAGGGCAGGTCACTCTGTCCCAAATGAGACACAAGGAAAGCCCTTCAGGCTAAGGATGACCCTGGCCTTCGTTCCAATTTCCTGCAGTGTCTCAACACTTCTCCTCCAGCACTTTCATTGTTTTCACCACTTGTGCAATTAAAGAAGCAGTCATCCATGCCTAGAAGGAAGCCCCAGGTACTTATGCTCAGGAAAGGCTGGTGAATCCCAGCAAAACCAGCCCTAGAGGAGCTGTAAATGCATGCTGAGGTTTATGGCGGCCTTTCCCCGGGCCTGGGCTATCCCCGGCGGGATGCCACGGGCCGGATAGCGCAGTCCTGTTCAGCACTGCCTGTCCCAGTTCCCAAGCAGCTCCCAGCCCAGGCTACCTTAGCAAGCTCCAGTGATATCAGCTCTGGGTGATTATCAGCTCGTTGGTGATTTCAGCTCTTTGCTCTCTGGGTGCCTCAGGCAGGCGCAGGGAGAGAGAGGAGAAGCGCTGTGTGAGGTTCCACAGAGATGTCCTTTATTGGTTTCTTCTGCAAAGGGGATCAGTGACAGCTCTTCTGCCAGACTGGAGAGAAGTAGGGGTATTTATAGGGTTTTGGGGTTTTGGAAATTGTCCAATGGTAAGGGTCAAGGCGAATATGACCTATAGGCTTACAGGGAGATAAGCGAGGGTCCGGAGGCAGAACAGGGGCCTCTCTGGTCAGTCATGATGACAAAGCATTTCCTATCTCAGGCTGCTGACCACCAGGGAGGCCTTGCAGGCCCTGTGCCTGCAACAGAGGTTCAGTTTTGATATGCTGACTGCAATCCAGTGTATGAAATCTCTACTGCAAATCCCAAATCTTCAGTGCTTAATTCACGAGGTGCTTAATTCAGCTCACTTAGCTCACCCAGAAGACTACAGAGCTTTTGTGAACCCCACATCTGTACCTGTCAGCACATTCCCCAGCACCACAACCCATACTGTGCACAGCAAGACCTTGGAGTGTGCCACATTATCAATCTGTGCATGACTTCTCACTCTCTCCGCTGCTGTTCTCCACCTACTGAACACTGATGTTGGCACTTCACCTCTGTCACAAAGCTGCTGGAGGGGTAACAGCAACAGCAAGGAATTCTGGTAACACAGATTAGGGAGTCAAATATAAGTAGAGAGACGAAATTCAGGTAAAATTTTACTGAAAATGCTAGTCCTCAACTCAAAACATAAAATACAGAATATCAGAGAACAGCAGCTCCATTTTTTCTATGTACACCTGGAAAGAATATGTAGTAAATATGAAACTTGCCACAGGGAATTTCTGGAAGATGCCTAAAAGTTTCTCAACCTTGGAAGCTGGTTTTCTTCTATGGGAAACCTAGGCAGCATACATTATCAGAAGAGATGCTTACTGAATTATCATTAATACCAAGAATTAATCTGATTAAATGTTGCAATTTAGTACTTTCTCTGAATTAACTGGCCCATTAAAGAACATGCAGGTATTTGTAACAGCTTGCAAAAGACTTAAACAAAAGATGACAGCTGAGCGTGTCAGCTAAAAATTGTATTTTCTTAGCTACATACCAGTAAATAAAGCCCCATAGACTGACAAAAAGTAAACACACTAAATGATACATAGAACTATGCACAAGGCCTCTGTAGACATTAGGTAAGTTTCATGTGATGTTAAATATTCCCTTTTTGAGAAAACTGAATTGTTATTTTAGCTTTTACGTTATATATACATAATTTAGTACCTCTAGTTACCAAGCTAAATATAAAAAAGTTGTCTTCATTCTCTGGCCAAACAGACATCCTAAATAAAGAAATGCCATTTAAATCATGGACTGTTTCCAAAACGTCTATTGACTGAAATTCACTTTTTTTTAAACTGACATTCTGAGGAATTCCCAGAAACAGATCTTCAGTATGCAATACTGATTTATCTGTGTTCAGACAGGTTCATACAAGGACCACTAGTATGTCCTACACATTTTTAATAACGCTGTCACATGCTAAACAAGTTAAGATGAAAACCACACAATTTCAGTTTGAATATAATGACACTATCTCCAGTGGAGAAAAGATACAGCTGATAGAAGGGAGAGTGTGGGGACAGACAACTGAAGGAAATTGTCTACTGTCCCTTTCAGTTTATTAATATAGTATGATGCTGTGTTACAGCAAGTGGTAAGTTCTGCAGTGCACTGAGTTTTTTATATTGTGCCTTACTGCTTAAGTTCTGCAGCTCCACTTAATCTACTCAAGTACTGTGTCCATCTTTACTCACCTCCAGTATAACTCATTTTCAAGAAACAATACAGAAAGAAACTCAAAACCTATTAGGATACATGTGTTAACTACTGTACACAAATATTATCTATCCATAACATGCATTTAAATTCCTAAGATGTGAGCCATACTCTACCATTTCTTTACATGACTATTATCTCTACATCTGCACACAAGCTTTTCAATGCAATCTTACATTAAGCAATTGAGTGGGTGCAGTGAGTACAGCACAAATATTTTCAGAGAAATTCCTGACTGGATCCTTTGAAATTATTTGCAGTATCTTAGAAGAACATTACCCCTCAAAAGGCCAACAGAGTTCCTTTGATTATTTCTGACATTGTGTAGAGCAATTCTGAGACATACAGAGTCCCAGCAAAGTACAAACATGTGCACTCCATTTCAACCTTATGCTCTAATTTAAAAGCTTTAGTAAATATCAACAGATAGTTCAAGCACACACATTTACACATATTTCTGAAGATCTAGTATTTTTGAAACACTTTTACTTGGGACAAAATACTATTCAGACTTGGATCTCGACAGCACTTATCTTTGGAGCATCCTTTTCTCAGAAACCATTCCTTGTTTCCAAGAGCATAAATTCCTCCCTGCTCTGTTTAACAAGTGTAATACCCATTTCACCTGTCCAACAAACAGTTATTTTGCTATTTGTGCTTTCCTAATTTGAAACCTGATACTTTCTTTTTTCTTCAGCAATTTTTATTATTTTATTATTTATTAGTTATTTTTAAAATTTCTTTGTCTTCTCTTTAACACAAATGTTGTTCATTTTTCTTCGGGTTTGCTTATCACAACCAGCAACTAATGTCCTTGCAGGTAAGAGGGCTCCAGGTAAGGATTAGGATTTCCTAAAAATGTCATCATTCAGATTTTCAGCATTCTGACAAACCACAAAGATTCCTTCTTCTTTTTTTTTTTTTTTTTTTGTCACTTGCAATGCATGCTGCTGGTCTATATACAAGAGAGAGCAAACTGCTGGTATTGAATGCCCTTCAACCCTATCAAGTAGCATGCCAATGGATTTACAAACTTATCAGTGTGTGAAATACAGTATTGAATTATCAACAAGGTGATTCACTTTGTTTACAGCAGCAAATATTTTCCATTAGTGAAAGCTGAAATCCATTAAAAATGTGTCTTGTCACCTGTAAATCACAAAGCAAACACAGGGATGCCCAGCTTTTCTGGCTGGGGAGGCCACTTGCCTTTTTGCAGTTGCAAAGAAGGGCCAATAGGCCACATTCAGTACCCTGTGAAAAGACTACAGAAAACACACAAAAGTGGTGCTGTGTGTGTCAGAGATGTGACACTTGCTGGGGAGTTGGCCCTCAGCTGAGCTCTTACGTGAGCACCCACTGCAGTCAGGGTGCTGGATGATCACTTCTGGTGTCAGCTCCAGGACACCATGTCTAAATTTACCACACAGATTGAAAAGATCTTCAGAAGGAGTTCAAGTTTACTTTCCTTCTATAAAACAACAGTTATCTACAGATGAAAATACAAACCACCTAGCAGAAATTTATCCAAACTGTTATTCATAAGTCTAGTTTTTATTTTTCCTCACTTGACCACCTCTCAGGTTAGTCCACATCCTTCTTGACATGTTGAATTCACTACCAGAACCCCCAGGGCTGAGGTGAGTATAAAGGTCACTCTACTGAGTAGACCTAAGAAATTACTCAAGGTATACTTCTGTTTACGCAACCCAGTACAATATTTTTCTCCTTTGTAGATACTTGACATGGCTGACATTCAGCTTGTAATCCACTATAACATCAAAACACCCTTCTGCAGGTCTCCTATCCACACAGCTGTTTCTGCTATAGAGCCATGCTTTTCTTCCCTTGTTCCTTTTCTTCATGCAGTACCTTACACTGCTCCTTTTTAACAGCATCCTATTTTTTCAAATCAATTTCACAAGATCATTCTAATTCTGTCCTTACAAGACCTCTTAATCCTTCTTAGACAAGTGTAGCCTGCAAATTTAATAAGTATATTCTGTATTCCATCATCCAGACCATTAATGCAAGCACTGAATAGTGCTAGCCCTGGGGCAAATCCCTGCAGAACTTCACTGGATACAATTCTTCCGTATTGGAAGAGAATCGACACCATGTATGGTTTTCCAAACTGTTCTGCATTGATCTTGTAACAGTTTAAGATTATCCTCCCTATTATTAAGTCTGGATCATCCCTCCTCAGTTTGAATTTGAAAATGCCTCAGGTAAAGAACTATTACAGACAAAATATCAGACCCCACCTTTCACACCTCCATCCTCTAAACTGAACAGCCTTTAACAGAAGGAAGCTAAGCTGGCCTGACAGAACTCACTCTTGAGAAACCTGTGCTGGTCATGAGGCTGACTCAGCTCACGTGTGGCTATCAGGAAGTGCTGGGACACCAAGAAAGTGGGTGAATGTGGGCTGTGTTCATACACACAACAATTTTAAGGCCTGTGCACAGGAATGTGTAGGGGGAGCATCATGGAAGGCACCTGCCACATGGCCTGGCACACAGGGAGCTCTCACCAGTCTGGGCCACTGTCCCCAGGAGCTACATGTGGCTCGCAGACTAAAGGTCGATTGCCACTACAGCACATCAACCTAAGCACAGATATCAGCTGCCTAAAATGGAACCTGAAGAACTATGTTGAGGCAAAATATACTGCAGAAGGAGAACATTCTCTTTTGAACACTGCATGAAATTACCAGACAAGCATTTCCCTTTTCCAGGACAGAGTAAGTTACATACACTCTTTCAGCATCCAATTCCTTTTTTGAAATCCAAACTAGATAGCTTCTAAAATCTGCCTTTTAAGGATTAAAGGTGGTAGCTGAGAAGTTCTAGAAACAATGGTTAAATCTTTAACTGTCAGTTGGTACAAGTCTTCTTCTAGTATTACATATTCCTGTGACACATTACCATTTTTAAATAATATCTAATATATTTTAACAGCGATGTTAGAAGGAAAAGTTAAATTAAATCAATACATTTGGAAGCCAAAAGATTTGTTACCTCAGAAAGACATTTGCTTTCAGAACTATAAAATATTAATACAGCAACATGACTGGGAATGCCAAGAGAAGTATTTGAAAGATTCTTTTACCCTTCAAGATGTGTTTCAAAATTACAAGTGCTGTACTTACTCCCAATTAGCCTAACTTTTAATTGCTGACACTGCCCAGTAACATGACTGCTTAGTGATAAAGGAACACTTCAATAGCTGTTTCATTAATATTTTTGGTTTTGGACTTCTATCACCCATCATCTAATATCACATATTGCTGCAAATCATTGTAATAACCCCCAGTTTTAGGTTTTTCATCACTGACTTCTTTAATTGATCTTGATTATTCTACTGAAGATGATTTGCCCAAAGAAAATGGAAAAGAATTCAAGAATGCCCACAGTAATAAATGGAAATTGGGCAATTAATCTCATGTAGGAAGCAGCTGAGCTCCTTTTTTCAGAGTGATAGCTTGGTCAGAAAATCAGCTGCTGCTGCTGTAAAACCAGCACCTCCTCCGGCTGACAATCCTGAAAATGCTGCCATTGCATGTCTGTACAGTAGCTGTACACAGATATTGTCCCACATGCATCTACACTTTGTTACATTGACTATAATAGGGAAAAATTGCCTTGCTCTCTGTTGAAACATTAGCATTGCATTTTTCAGGGGTACATTTTCTCCCTTAAAAAATACAATCACCTAACAGATACATTCATGGATAAGTTAGCTAATCTTTTTGGATGTTTTTAATTCTTTAAATCAAATTGCATCTCCTCTACAAAAATGTTCATCGGCTCTTAAAGATTATACCATCTTACTTACATGAGAGATTATATGTATGTACTCATACTGATTCTTGAGTCATATATACCATACTCCCCTTTCACCTTAACATCTATACTAACTTACAATTCAGAGTCTTTCTTAAGCAAAACTGTTTGATGGCCATCTATGATTTTCATTAATAAGAATGGAGACAACCTTAAACTAAGGGAGGAATGGTGTTAGTCATATGATTTCATTGCAAAGTTGGAGCAGGTGAAGACAATAGATCCCTTCACATCAGCAATAAGGTGTGCCAGAATTTACTACTTCCAGTTATGTAATGTTAATAATTCCTCACAATGTCTGTGTCTGGCCCTGGATATTACACAAGGTTTTGAAGAGGTTTTTGCTCTTCACTAGTCTTTAAATTTTTTTTTGTCCAAGCATTTTTTAAATAAAGCTATACAACATTTAAAAATGCAACAAAACCAAAACACCCTGTCCAATGAGGCATTTAGATGTCCTTAAATTCAACAGAATTTGTCTTCCATGCTAGTTCCTATCAAACTCAATTACAGCTGATGTCAAGAAACTTTGTCCTCGGGTAAAATGCAAAAATAAAAACCACACATTTCCAAAAGTTTAGGGAGGGTTGTCCCCTCTTCTCTACAAAGCAAGTGTCTGAAACACTTTGTCTTCCCAAGGTGCTTAAAGCATTGTATCTGTGCCTTTGATATCTTATCTCAGATTCAAATGAATCAGAAATAAGCTAAAAATATTGGTTATCATGGAAAAAAAACATAATACAGTCTTTCATGTTTTAGCATTTCAGAGTAAGAGCCTGAAATAGTATTCCACCCACACTCAAAAAATTGAAGATATGCAAAAACTCCCATGTGCAATTTTATTATCTATTATTGAGATGGGAAAATGACAACATTGGCAAAATTTTGCCATTTTTGGTAATAAAGAAGGAAAGCAAATGAATTGGCTTCAGTCCTGAATCTTCTAGTGAACTGCTGGGAAGGAGGAAGCAAACAGCAGCATCCTAAAAGCCAAACCAGAAGAGATGAGCCACGGATTGAGGAAAGGTAAAAAGAATGCCTTACTCTCTCCTTGGCTTGATAGAAAAAAGGCAAGACAAAGAAAAAAATAATTGAAATAACTGTAATTTATGAAGTAATTCTGATGACATGTTGATGCTTGTTACAGGGCTGGATTAACACAAATAACAAAAATACTTACCACAAAATTAATTACAAGCTATGTGCTTTATACCTTGGAAATAAAAATTGGCCTTCTTTCCAGTGAAAAGCTTTCTAGAGCTATTCACTACAACCACAGATTATATTCAACTCTATTTTCAGCTATTTTTACCTTCCTTGCCCTCTCTCTCCTCTAGTTTATTTTTACTTATACTCAACCAACAGGTACAAAACATTTCCTAATTATTTCAGTGAAAATTAAAGGTAAGTAAAAATTCAGTAATACTTTTTAATTATAGAGTCTTCATTACTTACCAACATTTCTTCAACAGGGACTGAATTCCAAAGAGAGTGTACTATGAAATAATTCTGAAGGCCATGTAAAAAACATGCTTCCTGTGAAAGTCTACAGCAGTAGTGAATAACAGGTGGGAAGGCCCCAAATGTGAGAAAGAGTACTATGGTTTTAATGGCTCTTTTTAGCCTTTATGTATGTATATATCTGAAACTATGTATTTCACAAATCTTCTCTTGCAGATTTTGAGAAAATAGGCATCTCTGCTTTGCTTTCCACATCCTCATACCATGTGCAGGTCTGTGGTAGAGCAATACTTGAATCAGTTCTCAAACTCAGGATACTCCTCCTGCAGCAGTTCTTAAGTAATGTTCTTCTCCAATGCACAACTGGTGGTTTTTTTGGCCAGGAAGAAACAATCTCAAAGGTGGCCTAAGTGTATTTCTCCGAAGTTAGATCTAGACAAATAATACACAAACAGCAGCCAGAGTATTTTCAAGTTGTGTCGAAGTGTTATGTTTTGGCAGAATTCTAGAGGGAAAGGTTTACACAGAAATCACTGCTAGTTGAATCAACTTAAAACAGCTGTTAACACAGCATGGTTAAGCACAGCCCACTACAAGGTTTGCTACTGAGTACTGCTTTTCCACAGTTAATTCTTTGGGAGTGGAAATATGTGGTATATTCATAAGCTTCAAACAATTACAAGAAACAAGAAAGCACCAGCTGGTCTACTATCGGACCAACTGAGACAAATTCTGAATATTTAGAACCCAAGAAGTTTACTGAAAAGCAACTATCAACAACAATTTAACACCAAAACACAGTCAAAACATTCACACAAGAAGCTGTGAATGGGTCAGGGTAGGGAAGACCACTCTAGGAGCTATACAGAACATAGAGAATAAATGAACTGCAGAAACGTGTCAGCCTTTTGCCACTCCTCAGCAAGCTGTCTGGTAACATCTCATTCTGTGCAGAAACAGGGAGGTAGCCTTAAGCCAAATAAACAACTACACACATTTTAGCTTTTCAAGTTGTAAGAATAATGAGCAGATAAAGGTTCCTTTGTCACACAAACACTACACCCCTCTAACCTCTCCCTTATAGAGGGCAGTAACACACTGTAACCATGCCATCATCTGGAGTCTCCCACAGCTTCCCAACCAGCCCAGGCACATTTTCTGACCCTTATGATAGATTCTAGACCAAGATTTTGATTTAAAAATGGGTATCTCTCCTATGGGTCTTCTATCTACTGACTAAGCCTGGAGAAAAATATTACCACATCATTCACATGCTCAGGACAGGCTCAGAAGCACTGGTTTGCTGGTTGGAATAAAATTATGTATATGTGTTCCTAATGGGCAGTTATCAAGAAGGCTTTATATATTTTGCTTAGTCTTTACCCATCAGACCCTTAATATCCTTACTGACACTGATACAAATATTAAAGCTCTATAAGATCAGCTCTTTATCATCGATCTGAACAAAAATTCACTGATTATAGTAATTTAGACTTGTTTTCTTTTCTGAATTAGATCCTGGTTCATGAGCCTCTTCCTTGGAGAGGGTTTTTTTAGCAAAATATTTTTGCAATATAAATTGCTGGCATTTCTGTTCACCCCTGTTATTTAAAATGGAGTGTCAGAGAAAGATAATTTTTAAAGGGTTTATTTTGAAAAGACAAAGTACACAATCTTCAAACATCCAAATATATACCATTCTAGAATGATAGACTTGAATTTTTTTTCTTCCAAACTTAAGACAAGCTATGGCAAGGGTTCTTGTTATCTGAATCCTCCACTTGCCTTATTGACTTGTGCTGTTTCTCTAGAGATGATGAATCCTTGTTCACCCTCCTTGTTTGCTGACAAAGAACATAGCAGCATTGCAGAAATTATGGTTCCTTATTGATCATTTGAACTTTGCTTGTTGAATCATTACATCAGTGAAAATGCTTGTGTCTGTCTGCATACAAAATCTCCAGGGCAATAAAATATTCCTTAAACTTCTAAGGGATCAAAGGATGATTTTATAATGTAAGATTCCTAAATCCTAAAAGACATCAGTTTCTTCCCCAGGCCTAAGTGCTACACAGTCCTATGCATCCACTCCAAACTGGCAATGAGAATTGCAGGCCTAACCCTAATCCTGATCTAGGTATGGTAAACTGTACTATATAAGGTATCATCTTACTCCCAGCAGGGATGATGATGATTGAACAAATCTTGTAATAAAGGACCTTGATTGGCTCCAGCATCACTAAAATACTGAATTTCATGAGTAGACATTAAGATGACTCTCCAAGGAGTTATAATTTAAACATAGATTTACACCCTAAAACATTGGATGCTTTTCATTAAAGAAAACTAAACTCAGCATTTTCAATGCTAAGCCTTGTTTCTAATACATGTTTTAAGTCTTAACATTGCATTTAAAAGGGCTCAAGAAGGTGCAAAACCCATCTATACCTCATGTAAAAAAATCTGCATCGTTCAGAGTCAGATTCATTCTATTATATGGCTACAGACAAAAGAATACCTATTTGCCTACACCTCATTCTGTCAGAAAACCTATCCCAACAAGAACAATCATCACACTGTATGTTTACCATACAGATTTTTGCCTCTTGCAGGAATTTCTGACTTCAGAGCTCCAAATGGCTGGGGTCAAGCTAAATGAACCCTAGCTTAACCCTGTAATTCCTCAGAACACCTCTGAACTTTTTGGAATTGTTCTGACACCTAATATGATATCAATTTTACAAAAACTCTAGATCAGGAATTTTCTTGGGTGATAAATACTTGTCTGGGTCATTTGCAAGACAGAGGATCTAATTATGTTCAAGTGTTGTTAGCTTGCTTTTTCAAGCAAAAAAAAAAAAAAAGAGAGGCAAAAGATTTTGTAATAAAAGGGCATGACCTTTTCAGGGACTTGTATGAAAATAAACTCCAAGAGGCAGATCAAGTTTGAAAGGATTCCTAAAAGAGAAACATTTGGGCTAATAATAGCTATTTCCTGTGACAATGTCATTTGGATAAACATTGTGACATCACATGCCATATATAAGCACACTGCTGAGGTTAACTTGCAGCAGTCAGCAACCAAGGATGAATTTTACATATATGCAATATTTAAGTGTCTTTTAATGCTTATTTTTCATGTGAACAAAACTGCCAAGAAGATAATGAATTTCAGAACTCAAATTTGAAAACGTAAGAGCTTCTCTATTTATCTAAGTCCACAATGAGAACTACTTAAGAAGGAGAGCCCACTTGCAGAATATCACAGAATTACCACATTACTTAGTTAAACAGTAATCTCTGCACATTTAAGCTATACCCAAAAGTAATTTTTTACTGATTTCTTGACAACATGTATGCCAGCTAAGTCTTGACATTATGGATATACTAAAGCATAACAAAGAGCTTTAATTTTAATATAATGCCATTGTTAAAATATTATCTTAAATAATAAATTGTGTCAGAAGTTTATAAACTCCTGATAAAAATCTATTATTTTGCTCCAGCCTAACTAGCTGTCATATACAAATATGCCTTCACACTCTTGTAAAGGTCATCAATGCCTGTGAAACAGATAGTAAGCACTGAAATGTTGTTGAAGATCTCCTTGGAAAAAAAAGTAAATTGCAGAATATACAAGAATACTTCCATGCAAATACCTTACCACAACAACACCACTTGGACTTTCTAGACTTTGCTATTTTAAAGAGACTAAACACATCCCAGCACATCCTCTTTCCTAAATTCAGGCACATGCAGCCTAATATTCTCACGAGCAAAGAAGTTGCTAGTGCTTAACAATTTTTCCTCTAAAATTTACTACAAAAATAATGGTAATGCAATTTTTGTTACCCTCTTTTTTTCATTCTCTGGCATTACTGAGAAAACAAAGCACATGAGTATCATGACTGAGTGTACTTTATTTTTAAAGCTAACTGTAAAATGATTAACCAAAGCTCCTTATGAGAAGGAGTCTTGACTGTGTTGTCAAGACTCTACAACAAACCAGTGATTTTATGTAAACTTGTGTGTGAATTAATGCTGAAAACTAAGAGGAACAAAGTTCTATCTTTAGCGACAGATGCCTGCACCTTTTCTGAGACATGGACCTATTCAGAGATTTCTCAGATTTTAAATGGAAATACTGTCCATAAATGACACACATTAAATTCTTCAAATTTACATTTTAAATGTGACAGTTTCTTAGATGTTCTATATTAGCAGCTTCATAGGTCTAAAGTTAATACTTAACAAATAATTTTTCTTACTGTTGGGACTTCTGGAAGGAACATGTAGAAATTGTACACTACTCTGAAACCCCTCTGCTGGACAAGTGCATGACCCAGAAAGAAAACTGTAAAGTCTAAAGGACTCCATTTTCTCTGTATCAGTCACTGTCTTATATGCTTACATGTATATTATTTGCACAACTTGTTTACCTTATATACTAAATAACCTCAGTATTTAAATATTTATTCTTGTGACAGTGGGATTATATCCCTAAAATTTCTTGTGCTCTTTTCTTAAATTCTTCTAAATCCTATTATTGAGACAGAATGAGCACAGTTTAGAGTATTGTGAATTTGGCCATATTCCAAATTTACATAATTATATTATTATTTTCTACATCCTTTTATTTTGTTTTTTTGAAAACCAGACTTATTTTTGCCAACATCTTGGGAGGAGAACAGAGGGGATGAGAGGTAACATGAAACTTTTAGATGCACACACTTTGACACCTAATTTAACAGCTGGTCAGAAACTGTCTTCAACTATGTGACTTTTTTTAAAAGGTTTCAGAGTAGATGATGCTAGTCCAATTTAATAATCTCATTTGGCTGTCAAGAGAATCAACTATAGTAGCCCACAAAAATGTCTCGTTCTACCTCTTAAATGGATGTGTACAGCTACGTACAGAAGTAAAAATCTGGAACTATTAGAATAATAGGCTTTCATAAACATAAGGTTTTTCATAAACACTTTTTACAGAAGAATTCTGCCACATATTTACAGCTGATGTGTGACCCACCCTAGAAAACGTACTTTAGCTTCAGCTTTGTCAAAAATGTACTTTTTAAAATCTATCTGATTTACAGGAGCTGTATATACGTAAGTGTTAATTCTGATCTTAAAATAACTATCAGCAGCGGGGGCTGAAGAAGGAGAAAAGGAGTTCACTGATTCATTGCAAATTATATTAAGGAGTACTATTGTTTTCTATGAATGATACAGGTTGTAAATGTTTTCATTATCCAAGTTGTAGTACTTTAAGAATACATCTACATTTTGTGATTACAAGTTCATTAATTACAGTATGCTGCACTAATTATGTCCAGAAAGTACCTTAATTACCAAACTATGTGAAAAAATTCCCAGAAATTTGAGTTGAAATGTAAACAATATATGAAGGAATTTAAAGCTCTCCTATAAAAAAAGTCATTAACACTGGAGGTATGTTTCACAGTCTGAAATTCTGAAATTAGCATCTCATACATTTCTGTTTTTCAAAACTGGACCATCAAACAGCACAGTAATATTTTAAGCCTTACTGCCACAAAGTAATAACCTGTTTACATTTGACTGCACAGCTAAATTACCTTTTGATATGCACAAGGAAATTTTAATATGGTACTAAATAATAGCCAAGATGGCTTTGTCAGAAACAACTCATGCCAAACCAAAGTAATTTATTTCTGTGACAAAGAAAACGTACCTTTGAATAGGAGATGTAACATGTTTTGATTTGAAGCAAGGCTGACACTATTTTAAGTGACTTTCCTAAGTAAGCCAAGCAAACATGGTCTAACGATGAACATAAAGAATAGGGTGGGATAACCCAAGTGTATGACACTCCAACACCTGTGTCTCTCACTGACTGTTCTAATTCTGGTTCTATTCAACATTCTCATAGTCCTAAAAAAGGCAGAAGAGAGGATAGCAAACCATCATGATACACAATTTATACAGGTGGACAGATTTAGAATTCACAAAACGAAGACACTGTAGTCTGGACAAACAGAAATGTCATATTAAGGCATATGGAATATGAATTCCACTCACAATAACCATGAGGTGTCTCTGGCTCCTACATATTTAAAAAAACCCAAAACCATTAATGAAGTTCCTTTATCTCGGGTGTGTAATTTTATCCCAGCTCAGGGGAATACAAAAAGGCTGCCTCTCAGCAGTACTGGCTGACTGTGACAATTTGCCTCGTGCTCCAGTTGGAGCTTCACGTGTGATGCTGCTGCATAATTGGATGCTCTGTGAAGTGTAGCACAGAACAACTTGGGTTGGAAGGGTTCTTCAATGACATTAGTTAGTGTGAAAACTCCCTGTGACGTCAAAACAATAATAATGATCCTCAGAGACAAAATTCAATAAATTCTCAGTTAAAATAATATTCTTGGCACATATGTACAATTACACACCATAACATGTTTTCATGAATTCTATGTCAAAGTCTCTACTTGTATGAACAGCAGTTTTAGTCTACAGAAGAGATGAGCTACTTGACGTCAAAGAACAATTTGGGCCCAATGCACAAGATAAGGACAATAACAAGAATCTTAACATTAATTTAGCCCAGCTTCTCCCCCATCCCAAGAAAGCCACAAATATAGAGGTAGAAATGAACACTTAAATTATGAGTAGTATTATCAGTTTTGCCAGACCTCCTCTGAAGACTCACAGCCAAGGTAAAAACCTTGAGTATTTATAAAACATTAAAAGGGATTGTTGACAGAGATCCTTAACTAAAAGGGCCTTAGGAAAACTACTGCACCGAAGTAATTCCTCATCCATTATTAAAATTCAGCTGTTATCCCCCTAGTATTTTCTCTTGTATGAATGACACATAAACTGTACACTTAACTACCATGAAATATAAATAAGTGTGGTACGGAAAATAAATTTTTCAGCATGCAAAAATCTCTTATAGAAACTGGAATACATAATAGTATAATGTGTAAAAAACAAAAGTGTTTCCGAACATTTAGCACTTTTACCTGAGGCATACTTTATTTACTAGTATAGGTTTCAAGGAAAAAAAGGGAGTGAATCACTTGTTCATAAAAATTGTATACAGATGCAATGGAAAAAGTCTTTACAGGAGAAGCTTAATGTGCAAGACAAATTATATGTAGGTGCAGTTACTTATCAAGATGTAGGATTAAGTTCGCCCTTCCACATACCACTATCAAGACACCAAGTATGAGATACTCTCAGTGTAGGGAAAAAGATTTCAGTTGTGGATTAAAAATCTAATCTGAGATCTAGTTGAAGCCAACAGCCTAACATTTTTTTAAAGTTCTTATCACTTGTCCTAGAATTAAGAATGAAAGCCTCTGAACAGAACTAAAATCTATGCTGAAGTTTATCTTTTCTGAAAAGAAAATCCTAAAGATATTCTATAACATTGTAAGATTTCTAAACTGAATAGAGAATATAAAGTATAAATGTAGACCTCATTTCCATTTTAAGATAATATGCATGAGATTGATTTTCAGATGTTTACAGGCCAGGCCGTTACTTCAATGATCCTCTTTATTCTTGTCAGCAGTTTTGCGATGTCAAATCTCAGAGCAAAGACTATTTCATTTATCCGGCTACAAAATTTAAGATTCAGTACTGTTCAGTCCAATGAAAGTTAACTAATTATCAAATTCCCTGCTAGAGAGTATAATTTCCAGCTCATAATACTTGTTATTCTTCACACCTTACACCTCACCATCTGATCAATTTACGTCTATGTCCAGCACTATACAAGGCAAACTACACCAGTGCAAGGTTTCCTAGCCCACTGTAGAACTCTGTGAATTTATCAATTTCACTATTTTATTTTTATAACCTGCACCGAAGCAACATATACTTGACACAGTGATGCTTTCCCACTGTGCTATGTATGAAAACACTGTCAGAGGGTCTCTATGAAGAATGATCTCTTCTATTAAGGAGAAAAATATCCTTGATCATGAGGTATATTACATTTAATTCTAAGGTGTGGCAGAACGCTGATCCTAAATCAAGGGGAGTGAATTCCCCAAAATGATAGACAAATAGGCTGTAGCTGCACAGCAAATGAAAAAGTCTTAAGTCTGTGGAAAGGTTGCTTCTATTTATTTGCCGACAACTTTGAAATTCAGATTCCTAGTGAGCATTTTAAAGGGGGATAAAACAAGAGTCAAGGAGAAAGACAATCAAAAGGCCTCATGCATTAATATCTCCTTAGGCAGAAAAAACCACAAACCTGCAGCAAAAAGCAACCAGCACTGTCATACCACAAGTTTCTACTGGGTAAAACATATGTGCTTGAGGAATGTGGTTTTCAATACCCAGTACACAAAAACCACAACAGTAGTAATAAACACTGACCTAGATCTGAATTCAGGAAAACCCTTCCTCTAACATTAATAACAAAGAACAAGGTGTCTCAGGCTTTTCTCAAATAAGTCAATACTTACATCCCAATAAACACAAGGATAGCAACACTAAGCAGGAATAGCCAGATTTTCTATAATACTGCTCAAGTACAAAAGACAACTACATTTTTGGACAAGAAATCAATAGGATTTTAGAACAAATCTCCAGGAACAAGTAAAACCTGCAGTGCAGGAGAACATATGGCACTCTCCCATCCTCCTTGCTGGTAACTCCTACTACAGCACACATTCCTTCCCAAATGCATATGGAATTTAGCTTTGCTCATATACAGTGCTGGAGGAGGGAGGGGAGAAGACTGAAAGAAGTTCATCTTCCACCCTCCCTTCCTCCCCACTCCTGGAGGGGAAGAGTAGCACAAAGCTCCATCTGGGTGTATCAGCACCCAGTACCCTGTTAGACATGTGCTCTGTGACCAAGAGGAGCAGGATGAAACCTGGACATGCTGCCCCTGCTGCCCCTGGCGTGGGCACTCACCGCGCTCGTATTCCATCACAGCAACAGGGGCAGAGCAGCAGTGCAGCCTCAGCATGGCCCAGCAAACAGCACAAGGAACAGATTTTGGTATGAACTAATTCTGCCTAGATTAGACAAAACTCTCATGACTATTTCTGCTACTATGTTATCTCTATTACCCTAAGATTTGGACTTCTAAAAATGTGTGCCCAGGTGCTTCCCGAGCAGTCCCATTTTCCCAACAGTATTCAATGAGGAATTCATCACTCCCTCCTCTTTTACAAGACTTTCATTCTGGAAAGCCCATCGTGTATGGGAAAAAACTACAGCTCTGAAAAACAAATGAGGTGGACCTACACATCTGGATTTTTGGCATGAGATGTCTCCAAAGATGACTGTTTTCCTTTCTTCTGTGGTTCCAACATGTTTGCCCAGCAGAAATGCTGGGTGTGCTTCAAGATGTAAATTACTGATTATTCAAGTAATTGCTCAAACCATCTTTATTGTACACAAAGAAATATCACACTTGGTTAAAGATCTTTTAAAAAAAATGCTTCTCTTCAGTAGCTTCTTGCTATAAAAATTTTTCAAAGTCTGTTAAATGAAAACTTGATAAATTTTATGGCATTACAAAACAAGGTCAAGTTAGAAAGATACAGATTAACTTCATAATTTTAATAAAGTATCACTATCATATAAGCTGTTATGAAACCTAGAAAACTGAGCAGCAATACCAATGTCTCTGGTTTTTTTGCTGTTTTTGTAACATTAATCTGTATTTTATGCTATTTGTTGCAGCTGTCTTTTTTTTAAAAAATCAGACTAGCAAACATAAAGCAGTACCTTGTCATAGGAAAAACAGTAAAGGAAAAAATGACAGTTTAGAGAGCGATGAATTCTCTGGGAAAGGCACTAAAAGAGGTCATGGCACAAAATTATTGTGCAAAATCAGACACAGTTTTTAGTTAAAGAAGCTTAGTGACTTTAGGGACTAAACTATTTTCAGTTAAATATGTATAACACACATGGCTGTAGTAATATTAAATAATTTACTTAAGCTAATTCTACCTTTTCCCAAAGAATTTTAAGATATAAAAGGCAGCAACTCCCAATTAGGTATTAAAATTTCAGCCAAAACCATTTTACTAAACACTTGTATTACCATATGCTTCACATTAATATGACATGAATTATTGAAGACTGATTAAATATACATGTGTCTGTCCAAGCAGGTTTCTCCTCAAAATGCAGTCTCTTGCTTTCTTCTGTTCTCAATATTTGCTTAAAGGCAGTACATTTGAGTCTGTGCCTCATGTCAACTAATTATGAATTCCTTACACCACGGTGTATTACCTGCCACTGAGGGAAGGGAAAAGCAAATCTTTCACGCTCCATTTGCTGTTGACAACATCTCACTGGGGCTGTCTGCTTTGCAGACTACTCTGTGGAACATGTGTCCAGCAGACGTACAATTAATAGTCAGGAGTGCTAACAGATGATCAACAAGAAATATCACGCCCTTGGCCGAGCCACCCAAAGCCCTGAGCCAACACCTCCTCCAGCAGCTGCAGGGGACATTGACAGCAAAGGAGGTGGCAGTTCCCAGGTCTGCTGGGCTTGCCTGGGCCACGGGCTGATCTGCAGGAGCATTTCAGATACAAATATAGGGCTCTCAGAAGCTGGTGGGCTCAGCTGAGGTCACAGACTGGGAATCAACAGGAGGTAATACAGCAAGATGTCCAGTGTGAGAGGACTTCTTAATTTGGATGCTTTTGAAGGCATTTTGAAGCCTAGGGAAATGGCAGTGTAATGGTATCCAGGGGAAGGATGGAGGAAGGCAGGACAGCTGTATGCCCTAACCATGGACACGTGGGTACTGCAGAAGAAGCTGCTGCCATTGCCACCACCCCAGTGGAGACAGTCAGGCAATCCAAATCTGGGAAACAATGACCACTTCATATCTCAGTTCTCTGCTTTAATATGAAGAAAAAAAAATCCAAAGGACAGAAAAAAAATGTTCTCTAACCTCAAACCAAACTAATTTGAAGGTTTTACAAAACAATAGCTGCTAATATATTGTAACACAGTACCTCCCTGTACTGCCTCATCACAAAAAGGAAAACCTGTGCATTTTGTTTGTTCTACTAATAAATACTTCATAACTTCAATATCTGGTACATAAAAATCTTGACATTTGTAAGGCCTGAATCTCACCCTGTCTATTGCAGGAGCTCATCAGAGCTGGCTGTGGAGTGAAATGCAGGTGAGACTGCTGCACAGCCATGGGACAGCCCAGAGCTGGGGAGGCAGACTCCCAGCAAGAGCTGCTAACTGAGAAAGGTGGTGGATGGAAGGCAAGGGGCCCTTCCATGCCCAGTTGGTGAGTCCCCTGTGCTCACCCCCACACCTGAAAACTTTCTGCTGAACATAAATTAAAGAACTAAAACTTACATTTATGTTACAGTGTTTTTCTACTTGACCTGAAAATATTTCAACAAATGAATAATTAGAGTTGAAAATATTACTAAGTGACAAAATAGAAGCTTCCATGATTTAAGAAAAAAATGTTATTTTCATACAGGTGAAAAAAGCATTTTCATGAAACAAGGCCAGTGTTGTTAAAAAGGGCCAGTGTTGCCTAATCATTAAAGCACAGAAACTTGCAAACTCAAATATTTGTTAAGAACCTACCTGTTTACTTCTTGTCATTCAGAACTTCTCTGTATTTGCCTGCTTGTGGAATGAGGTTTGCTAATACTTGCCTAAAACACCTACTACACACTTTGTGAGGAATTTTCTAAAGAATTTTGCAAAATTGCGAACGAAATCATTAATGAAAAAGGACTAATATTCAGAAAGTAATATGTGACAGAGGGTCTTCCACACATTTACAACAGCAAACAATAATACTGAACAGGAAAGCCCTAGATCTCACTTTTATTTTAAAATCCTTCTATTTTCAAAATGTTGCTATCAAACTTGCCCATATGTTCCAATAACTACAGCTCCCAGGAGTTTTCTATATTAATGGTAGTCAAAATACTCTTGGAATACAGATACTTGAAAAAAAGTTACTATTTGAACTATATTAGCACAGCGCAGCTCCATTCTCTCAAAAATCTGTTTCACTGAAAAAAGAAACTATCACAACTCGTTACCTCTTTGCCATTTTTCTTTTTTTTTTTTTTTTTTTACTTTCAGTACCATCCTAATTTCCCCATACAAAATGTTTAAGCATCAAGTATCTCAAATGGAGAACATGTTGTACCTTAAATGAGGTACAGAAAATGAAAAGAGCCCAAGTACTGAACAATCAGTCACACACCATCATTTTTACCTGCATGCACAATGCATCAGGTTGTGGGCACTCAGATTCCTAATGGTTTCTTAACAAGATCTCCATATTTTCCCTCTACATCAATACTGGAGTTACATACCCATTTATCTCAAAGAGATAAATTTATATCCCATTTATCTCAAATACATAAATAAATAAATATTACTAATGTTTTTACACTCAAAGCATATCTCCTCTGATTTAGCAACATGACCTATTAAAATGATGTCAAATATCTAATAAAAAAGGTACCACTCCAGTTGGCATGTTTCAATCATTTTTTGCTATAGGCACCTAAATAACACACTACATATTCCATTTAAATTTTGCTGATCTTTTCTTTCTGGCTACATGAAGTTTTCTTGTGTTCTACAAATTATTTCAATCAGAAAATACACCTAATACAATGTAACACAGTGAGACTAAACGATGGCTGGACATGAAATTTAGAGATGACCAACAAGACATTTTTTTTTTGTAAAACATTTAATAAATGAGCCATTAACACAAAGGAATCTTTAATGGTTCTCTTTTCCTATGGAACTGAGAACACCTTTTGCACCTATATAATAAAATACAGAGCTAACACCTGAAGAACTATGCATAGAAACATCTTATTTTTACTTGCAATACTACTTTTTGTTATTGTTGTTACTACTGCTCCTAAAACCACTTTAGTATGTATTATGCCAATATTCCACCATCCTTTTTTAATGCACATTTTTAGTCCTTACATGCAGAGGTTGCAAGCTGCAAAGTAAAAGTGAACTATATTGAAGTCAGACATTCATTTTAGCTATTCCAAGATTCAAAACATTCTATCATCTGTTCCTATGGAAACTGAAAGGATATTCTAGGTTATATCAGTACCAGCCGATTATGTTGCCGAGAAATCTGTGGTTTATTTTAATCCATAGTTCAGAGGTATAAATTCATGCTTAGTGTTTAGCTTGGTGATTTTGAATTACTGAGGCGTGGTTAACACTTCAGTTCCATTAGATCATACTTTAAGATAAAACAAACTCCTTTTAGACCAGAATAGTAAAGGGAAAGTGTTATAAGGTTCTGTTAATCCCCATGAAGTTTACCGTTCCGATGTAGGGTATAACTAATATATACTTGGAGGATATTTTTTGGTTGTTAGATGAGCCATACATTGCTGCATCACATTGTAATGGAATAGTTCAAGGAAAAAATAATTTAGATTTATAGAAAACTCTTTCAGTAGTGCCATGCACCAGATGGCCAGATGATGGAATCTGATTTAGCAAGTTAACAAGATCATGAAAACCATAACCATAAGACTAAAGATGAAAAATAAAATTGAATAATGCAACATGAGTATATTTCTACAACAAAGAAACTTAAAGGTTAGGATAGAGAAAAACTTGCGAAGACATTTAAACACATTAAGTGAAAATTCTCCATAGGTATACAGAGCTACTTTAAAATAAAGGATAGAAACAGTATAAGTTAGTAGGATTTTAATTAAACAGACTCAAATGCCATTGTGATCTTTCACAACAAAAGCCAATATGACAGCTATAACATGTTGGAATAAGTCTCCCCTGTCTACATTAGAATTAGAGTAAGCAGTAAAATAGGTGGTTTCCATGAATTTAAATAAAAAGCTTTAGATTTCATACTCCATTTTCACTAAACAAAACTAGATTATTTAAAGTCAACTATAGATACCACCCTCACCTTATGCTAAAAGTAGTAAGCAGGTTCAAATTATCCTCTTTACAGATAAGACTTCAGTCTTCTTACTTAGATTCAAATAATTGACTTCAAACTGAATAATCAGAAATGCCTTCTATTTCTATATCATACTGTAGTCAATCACTCTATTACGAAATAACTGTCTCAGTCTAGTTTCCATCAGGATCTTCTGCAGGGAATCAAGATTGTGGTATAATAAGGAAATATAACAACTACTGCCTAAAGTGTACTATATTGGTTAAACTTTTGACAGTAATGAGGTTAAATTCCAACTACTAGCTTTCAAGATAGAAATAAACGTCAGAATAAAAAGAAAAGACAAAAAAGAAAGAAGCAATGATTACTTTTTTACTTTAAAAAGCATACTCTAGTAGCATTTCAACTCTAGTTATTCCAGGTTTTTTAAGAGGGTAACCAACAGTATATGGATAAAAAGATGCATGGTTATGAGCCAGATTGGAGGGGTTCTCTTCTCTTTTTTTTCCTAATTTATTTGCTATCCTAATGATCATTTTGTAATTATGCACACCTATGCTGTTATGTACAACCACATAACAGCAATCAATCCCACTGACATGCTGAAGTGCATAAGGGCTTGTATTATTTAAAAGGTATGACAAAACATGATAGCTAATATGTAAAAGCAGCAAAGAGTAGGCAAAAACATCTGGAAACTAAAATTTGTGCTTTTGACTAACACAGTACATTGGTGTGGGTAATGTAACAGATTCTAAGCTAAATGAACTAAAGCTGAACATTAAAGAGGCCCCTACACAACCACAGGGCACACAAAATATCCTGCTACAACATCAGACTTTGTTCTACAGTCAAGCACATCTCCACAGAGCTGACAACTTTAGAAAAGCATTCATTCACTTGCACAGTCCATTTCACAATGAAGAACTCATCTGAAGATGACACTAAACCAGCAAAAACCAGCAGGCATACTTTGATTTAAATCAAAGTGTTTAAATATCATGAACTAATCTAGAAAAGAGGATGCTTCAGTGCAATACATACTCTTCCTAAAGTAAGCAAGATTGAAAGAAACTGAGAAACTCAAAATCACAGGACTCTGCCCAGACAGTCATGCCCCAAGAGCCATCCACACTTTTGGCAGTAATAATTAGAAGCAATTAGAAAATGCAACACTATTATATTTTTCCATGTTTCATCAAAAAAAGTGAAAGATGGAGCCCAATGCCAAGCATTCTTAATATCTGAATACCTCAAACACGTTGAAGTGCATTTGCACAACTGGAAAATGCTGCCACAGGGTAGTAAGTGCATGTATTGCTTAGGATCCTTGATATTAGATTGAGCACTGACCTATGCCTAACTTAAGAATAATTTCACCAGTCTTGCCATAACCCTGCAAGCTGTGGTAGATAAACACTCAGCTCAGAGGGCCCTGAAATGAAATAAATTTTGCAACTTCTTGATGTTTGTGTCTAAGTGATGATAACTGGTCAATTATGTACATACTTTCCCCTCCAACCCCTTGGGGGATAAGAAACAAGACCTATTAGAGATCCTTGACAAGAGATTAAATGCTGGTCTATAAGAGATCTCAGATTAATTTCACCAATTTTGCCATAACACTGCAAGATGTACACGAGCGCCCAGCTTAGGGACTGAACTGAGATAAATTGAGCAACTCCTGGATAATCACCTCCAGACAACTGGTTAATTATGCAGCCACTTCATCCTCCCATCACTTTTCTCAGGCACTAAACAGCATTAGTCAAGAACACTTATGCATATACATCTAGTTAGTAATTTTTCATATAAAAAAACCTTTACTTGTTCCAGAGACAACAACTGAGAGGAAAGGTTCAGTATGAAAAAGAATGCAAAACAGAGTAATTCACAAAACAAATTTTTCTCAATGAATTACTATATGAAAACTCACAATGCCCCCAAATATGCCCAAAATTATAACAGTAGAAAGATGTTACACTGTGAATAACTAAGAATTTTTTGTTCAGATCATACTGTTAATCTATTTATCCCGTGTATAAAAATCCAGCATTTGAACAAGGGTCAGAAGTAGAGTTTAGGATTTATTTCTCTATTTTATTTTTCCCTGTTCTTTATTCTGCAAGGCTATAATTAGCAAAGCTCTTCATTCTGGAAAAAAAAATTAATCTATGTATTTTTAAAAAAACAGCACACCCAATTTAACAAAGTATACTTACTAGGCTTACACCCATGTCTTTCTTTTTCTAACATGATTAGGACACTTTATTACGTGATCATCAGAACAATTTCAATGACATATCAGTGAATCTCCAGAACCATGCTAGGTAGATTTGTCCACACCTGATATATGGAAAACTGGACAATATAACACCACATAATTTCTCTAAAGCCTAAAAAAAAATTTAAAACCCCAAAAACTAAACAACAACAACCAGTCAGACATCTACAAATTCCTCCAGGAGACAAGGAAGGAAAATTTTTATTCTGTGGTCAAAGATACAGAGTATTTCTGTAACACACAGAAGGACAAACTGTTTAAAGTGCAAACCCAGGGAAATCTGAATTCTGCTCTCATTTCTACATCACATCCTGCTATATTTTAATCAATCTTTAATGATACCATTGATACCTCACAACCTGTATCCTAATTATTACAATTTGTATCAGTAAGGTCACAAGCAAGAGCATAGGTTCCTAAGGTATTTCACACATGCAAAAATCCATCCTTCTTACATAGAGACTGCTTAAAGCACTGAACCCAGGTCAGAAGTAAGGCTACCTTTTAAGAGGATGGAGGAGATGGAAATGCAGCTCTTTTCTACATACACATGGCCTAGCTCCTAAAGCTACCAATATTGTCATTACCAGGTGGAGATAAGTTTTCTTATCCCTGTCTGTAAGTCCCACATCAAGCATGGCAATATACAGCAGGAAGGATTTGAAACATGAGCTAAGTTGCAGAGAAAGTTTTCTCATTTTTAAGTATAGCAGACACAAAACTGTGTCTGGAAAAACTGCTCTGTCTGGAATTGAGCTATGGAATCTTAACAAATTTCTCTTTTTCCCAGTAATTTGTTATTATTCAGATCTGCTTTACACAATTTTGCTGTTGAAAACAGGAGTGAAGTGGTACCAAAAGCAAATCTAGATTCTTCAGCCTAGAGCTCAATGGGAGGAAAAGAAATGATGGGGATGTTTCAGGTAGTTGCAAGATGCAGATATATCTCTTTTTTAATATTTTAAAACAGAAAACATTGCTGGCCCTTCTGTTAGATGGGTGGCTTTTAATCATGTTCTTGATGCATCTCTGCTAAAGCAGTCCTTCCTGCTTCCTATGCTATCTGCCATTAGCCTGCTTACAGTATGAAGGAAAGCTAGCACGGAGTTCAGGACTAGAAATAAAGATGAGGCTAGAATCCATTTTCTTTAAATTGTTCTTTGGGTCATGAAAGACTGCCTATCTGTGCTATGTGCACTAGGAGTGCCTAACAAAGCACACAGAACAGTAAAAAACCTGCCTGTAGCCACTGGTACCCATGTGCTCAGGTTTGCTATTATTTGCATTACTTTTGTCAACACTAGCAAAGAGAGCTTACTCTTTCTAAAAGGATTAGGAAGGCAAGTGTGGTTTGCAGCTCTATGAGAGCCTGCTAAGTCTAGACACACTGACAGAAACTTCTAGTTTATACCCAGACGGCAGCTTTAAGATTCCACCAGGAACAGGAGTGGAAGGCTTCACTTCTAAAGCAGTAAATGGCTAATGCCACATTTCCAAAGGAGGAAGAGATTTCATTTTTTCTGAGAAATACACGAACACCACGGTGGTGGACATACCATAAAAAACATGATTTACACTGAATAGAAAAAGACAATATATTACTTAGGTATAAGTATCTGCTTTCATGTGCTACTGCTGGACATTACTTGGGGGAATCCGCACAGCTCACTAGCATGTGACTTATACATCATTAAATAAGCAATAAAAATAACAAGAATAATCTCTATCCAAATAAAAGGGGATATATAAAAATGATAAATCGAGCCGTTTCGACTGTTTAGCTCTGTTCTTTTTGTCAGAGTAACTTCTAGCAGTATCTCTGAAAAAAAAGTTGAATTCTAGAGAAGACATTCACCAAATTCTAATCATTTTTGTTTAAAAACAAATACTTCCAGTCTTACTTTTTAAAATATATTTCTACTTCCTACTTCTCTTCTAGGTGGACACTGAAATACTCTAAAACAGAGACATAAGGGTAATTTTTCTCTTAAGGCGTTGCTGAAAAGCGCTACATGAAATACAGAAATACAGCTCGCTCTTACGTAGGCAACTGATCTCGTATTATTTACACAGCAGATGAAAACAAGGGTGGAAACTAAAACTGCATTTGCAAATATGAACATCAAACAACTGAAGAACCACCTGGATAAATACAGCTCCACTATTCTCAAAGGTACAGACAGCCACCAGAATACATACTGGCAGGAAGACAATTCATCTGAGGAATTCTTTAGTACCTAATACAAGAGAAAAGATGAAGGACCCATGTTCTCTTTAAGGAAGTCTCAGGGGTTGGAAGGTATTGCTGTAAATCAGCTTGTCAGTAAAACACAATAACAGGAATCAAAGACATGCTTTTCACTAGTCACATTTCAAATTCTAGATTTCTTGGGCAACGCCTGCATATGTATTTTCTAAACCAAACTATTGTTCTCAACCTTAAATTCACTAATCATATCCAACAACAAACCTGTGATGCATAACCCAACACCTCCTCATGAAAATATCCCCATTTCTAATATGACTAAGCACTAATAATTTTCTTCCAAACACTCTTCCATTTGTTGGAAACAGGCCCCTGGCTAAAGCACAACAGGCATATACTTTAATAATCTCTTGATTACCTGGAGACAGCCTGGAACACCTAATAAATCTGTCTATTTTTCAGGTGGAGTGGGATTGATTTCCCCAGGGTTTCTTTGTCAGTTCCATTTTAGTACTTAATATGAAGAGAAAATTATCAGAGAAGGTCAAATCTGACATGAAAAACCAGAACGAGTTCACACTGATGAAGACTTTTGCTACATTTAAAATAAATGTCCACTTGCTTTTTCTTAGGCCCTATCTTCCGTCAATCTTTATTTAATAACGTATATGCTTCATAGCCTGCAAAAACTGCAATCACAGCTTGGCAACATGCTCAAATAGCCAGAAGTTTCAACACTGGAATAGTAATCAAGTGAAAAATGGGGTGGTTTTTTCCTACCACTTTGTTATCAGCAAATAGTCAAAGGTATTTACCACAACCAAGACTTCTTACTGCAGAAAATTAGTTGAAATGACAGATCTAAGTAAACGTTTGAGACATAGCAAAAAATTTTAATCCTCAATTGTTTAATCAAGCCAATTTATTCAGTAGGTTTTCTATTCTGTATACATTCTATTTTTGTGTCAATCTACAACAGTATAAACAAATGCTATCTTGACTTACAGAGAAGTTTAACACTTGGTAAGAAAACAGGATAAAAATGTCTTGTTCAAAGCCTCTTTGTTCTCTAATTTAAGATCCAAATTTGATAGAAATTTGTACCAGATTTCTCCTCTCACTCTGGCAATGAGGATTTAAAATACTTTGGTTTTTGAAGAATATTAAAAACTATAGGCAAAGGAACATTAAATTTTACAAAAGCAAGAAAAAAGCACTAAAGATACTGCAAACAGTTCATAGATGTAGCCAGGTTATTAAGACATTGATAATTACATTTAATATGAATGAATGTAATTATACATATTCATTTTTATTTCCCTACAGTGAATATTTACCTCAAAATTTAAACTGCTCTTTAAAGTTTTAATGCAAATCTTTCAAATCATTTCAATATATTGCTGAACAGCTAAAATGCAGAAATCCTCTTACAGTTTTAAGAAACTGCATTTTTCATATTTCTCTATAAAGCTTGGCAACATTGGCAGTGCTGTACATGGTGTTGAATATATCAAGCTTTTATGACAGTGTTTACAGTTTACCTACTTTCTTCCAAATTACAGGGTCAGATCCTGCAAAATTTTATTCTTGCAAATACTGTACAAGGCCAGTTTTGTCAATTTATTTGAATATATTCATGTGTGAGAATTTCTCACATAGGACTTTTTTTTGTTAAATTTACAGTGGACAGTGCTACACAAAGCAAAAGAAGTCAAGCTCAAATTCTTTTACACTTTACTTTTGAAAGGAAGTAAAGAAGAAAGTGCATTTTACCTGAGTCTCCACACCTTGCTCAAGCAACCTTTTAGCCTGGTTTTCCACCTCAAGACGAGCTCTTGCAATAAAAAGCAGGTCATTTTCAATCACTTCTATTCCAGAGAGATCTATCCCTTGAGAAAGATAATCTATAAAAGCAACAAAACATTAATAAGCATGACACACAATAATGGAATATTTTAAGCATGTTAAAACATTTCAAAGTTACAGTCAGTTCCAAGGGACATTTTTGTATACAACACTTGACAATACAGTACATCAAAGTAATGTCTTATACCAGAAAAACTGAAAATCAGAGGATTATTACTTAAGAAAACCTGGATATTGAATACATTGAATTTACTTCAACACACTTTTCTAGACCCAGAGACTGCTGAAGAAGTGCAAAACATGAATTCTAGGAACTGCAGATTCAATATCACGGGCCAAAAAGGGGCAAGAAGCCATATCCTTGTCCCAAAGAATTAACTAGATCATTAAACTTGTCTAACCAGAAGTTCAAAAAAGGGTAATTTGCTCCAAG
Source organism: Peucedramus taeniatus (assembly GCA_013400575.1). Classification (NCBI taxonomy): domain Eukaryota; kingdom Metazoa; phylum Chordata; class Aves; order Passeriformes; family Fringillidae; genus Peucedramus; species Peucedramus taeniatus. Next base: position 189,839 of record WBNO01033422.1, read on the forward strand.
ATCTGAAATTAAAGATGTATTAAAAGGCTCAAATTATACTTCATACATTTAAATTGCACTACTAAACATTTGGGATCAAAGACAAAAGAATGGTACGGAAAGAAAATAAAAGATTTTTTTTTTCCTTTTTAATTACAGAATCATCACAAAAATTATTACCATCATGGAAATCACCATCAGCAAGGTAGCTAGAGATTACTGGGCTGGACCGGCAACTGCAACAAGAAAATCTATTCAAATTCAACTTTTCCCAATGATTTTTTTTCCTGCTTTTTTATCTTTCTGGATTTAAATTAATCCAATTCTCCACATCCAGGTAGCATAGACCTTTACAGTACTGCTTATCACCAAGATAATGCAGGATTACTCTCATTTACACAGTTTTCAACATTTAGCTTAATGAAACAGGTTTTCCACCACTTTTTTTGAAAGATCAAATAAAACTAACAGAATAATGGCCAAGGCATTTCACACAGTATCAGATTCTTCCTTCCTTCATAAGATAATGTTCCACTATTTCCATTTATAACCAGTCCTCCATGACTTCCTAATAAAGTTATCTTCCTTTTAGTCTTCACAGTAAGTTTATTAAGGCAAAGACTTAAACATTTTAACTAAGCTAACTGAACTTTTAAATCTTTGCCAAATAACCTTTCACTTTAGTAGCCATTTATTTTTGTTTATTCACAATAAACTAATCTCATTCTCAGATGAATTTCAGCAATCATATGCTCACAGCTGAACACAAAAGTCCAAATGAATAATTTCACAGCTATGTAAAGAACATCCCTGTACCTGCACATGAAAAATACCACCTAAGAAATCGAAACAAAAAGCTTACTGAAATGCTGCATAAAGCCGAGTAAAGGCATAAAGGAAATCATCTCTCTTAACAGTACAGTATGTCAAACAGGTTTTAGTCTACTAATAATAGGCCTGCAAATGCTTTTCCCTGCATGCATTTGTTTAAAAATGGATCAGAGGGGTCAAAGTCAGCTGAGCAGCAGGACAGCACAGGCAATTCATGAAGCCCTGTGTGCTGGTGTGTTTACAGAGCTGCTTTTGCCAGGGGCCAGAGCAGCCACACTTACCCCTGATTTCCCTGAACTTTTTGCTGTGATTAAACTGCATCTCCACAGCTGATCTGGCATACGAACCCATTAAAACTAATATTGATCTCCCAACAAGTTCCAATGAGCAATGTCTTGAATGTGAAGGCTAATTTTCTAACCCCTTTCTTTTAGCTGCACAGAAAAAAAAAAAAAGGAGAAAAACACTATCACAAATATACTCTACTGCCATAGTAAACTATAAAGAAGTTTTTTTGGCAACATGAAATTAAAAAAGGTGCAAATATTACCAAATATTTATATAAATACAAGAACTGCTGTGTAGTTCACTTATGGCATAAAGTCATAATCTGGAAGCCCAGGCTGCCTAAACAAAACAAAATTAAAATACGGTTATCATCTCCTAAATCCACAGAAAATCTGAGGAAGATGACTAAAAAAAATACCATTTCTTCCTGCTGTGCTTCATCTCAAAATCTAAATTAAGTCATTTCACGTGCTAAAAATCTAATCCTTCTGATGATTTTAAGAACAGAAAGGCCATGCTGCTTTGGCTTCTCCAAATACCTCCATCTGTATCTCCGACTGGCAGCCACCTCCTGCCAATCCGTTAAAATCTGCGCAACTTTGCTCCAAATTTTCGGCAATCCTAACAAAATATCATGGGACAATGCATTTCAGCAGGACTTCAAGACAGTGGGCCTTCCTGTAGGTTCAGTGGCTACTCCTGTAGATGCTCCTAGTTGCTACTCTAACAGTAAGGAAGCTCTAGCAATTACACAATTTTTAAAAGAAAAACAGTTTTCCTAAGGACAGCAGGTCTACGTCAGAAACACCTGCAAGTGCATTCTTGCCATTCTTATGTGACAGCAGAAGCTGTAACACAGGCAGGGTATGTGCCTTTTGATAGTTTTGTCATCTATGCAGACAACATAATATTAGAAATCTCTACACTTGTGTACTCTCAAGAGTGATGTTGCTGCCCTGGACAGCACGATGAAACCAAGCAGAAGGACAGTTGACATAAGAGCAGCCAGATCATACCCAAAATACCTGCATTTAAAAACGCATTTAAGATCTGATTTATTTAAAATATTGCAGAGGGACTCACACATTCCAACCAGTCAGTTTTAGTTAGTAAAGAAACCCTGTCAAGTGAACACAACAAAAATGCTATCGGTTATTATCGCAGGGAGTAGCAAATGTAGGATTTCATTACAGGCACTTACTCGTGCTATCTTTTTTCTATTTCTTGCCATGCACAGTCAGTCAATAACACTGTGGTCAAGATCAGAGGTGAGTGGGATCACAGGCTGTAAGGTACTTGTGTCTTCTCGTCAGGAATTAAGCAAAAACAATGGCTCACCCCTCAGCTAGCACAGACTCTGGGGACTGGTGTCCAGTTAAAAGCATGTCAGCTTTCCATCTGCTTTAACCTTAAAGCTCTGTAGTAAAACTATTACTGTATTAACTCTAAAAGATTAAGTGAGCATATATATATAACTGACATCTCTCCCTTAAGAGATTTTAAAAGCACATATATAACATCTTGTTATCTTCGGGAAGATTTTTGCTTTTAACAAATTAGAATCTAAGCATCTTGTACCACCATGTGCCAGGGCTGGAGCAGCCACCAAGGCATTGCCACCACAGGCTGCTCCAGCCACTTCTCAGCACAGCCAGGGAGCAAATTACAGGAGGGAGGTACAGTCCTATAACCACTCATGCACCTCTCATCCCTCTGATAATTCTACCTCTTTATACAGGTTTGAGAACATAAAGGCAAATCCTTAACTCCCATAGGGTGTTGGTATTGCTTCCCTTCTATCCCACCCTATTAAACTTGGAAAGCACAGCTGGAACTTACTTTCTAAGAACTTTAAATACAGACTGCCTGCTGAAACATTTTCTTGAACAAAAATACTGTATGTCAAACAGAATACACTAAGATCTAGGAATAAGTGACATATATAATCTACTTCAGCCTACCAAAGAGTTAGAACTTTATATTTTTTAATAAAACAAGTATTTTTGTCACTACAATACTAAATTTTCTTGATTTACTAATCTTGAACAACTCTTCTAATCTACTGATTAAGATGCTGCTTGAAAATGCATTTTTTTAAAGCAGTATTTCCCAGATAGTTATGTAAGAGGAGTTTCATAGACAGACAAATCCAATATGCAGATAGAACATTAGGCAGAAAAACAGTACTTTGAGCAACACGGTTAGCTTTCCTTAATCCAAATGACTCACCAACACAGATTCTTTCTATTATGTGATCTCATTTTTTAACCTCAAATATTCTTTGTGATAATACAGAATCAAGATTAGAAATTGCAACTTTCTGTAGTCATTGAAATATGCTTTGGAACAGCAATAACTATGACGCCAGCACCCTTATGAGCTCCACAAAAACGGTATTACATGTTTTATGCAGACTGAATTGATTCTGAGCTTTTGCTAGAAATTAGAGAATCAACAGAAGACTACTGAGAACAATCAGGTGCACTAACAAAGAGGAAAACAAAAGACAGTAATAAACCAATGTGATTAAGCTGCATGACTCAAGAGGCTACTTGAGTCAAAAGAGAAACCCTTCTGTGCTCTGAGAACCAACCTCAACGACACTAATAAAGAGGGGAAAAAGAGGAAATGAGAACATCTGAAGTGGATTCCCCAGGAGCAAACACCTAAAGTCTGCAGACACATAACTCCCCTCAAATGCAAGAATCCAATGACAAATTAAGAGGTATTCCATGGGAGATTGGGAAGTGGGGGGAGAGGGTATTAATGGAAAATAACCCATTCCTGAAATATTAAATAAAATCATAGAATGATAAAATCACAGATCTTTGTTTCCCTGTTTGAGGAAGGTTTGAGGTGTATTTCTCTTGCATTGGTCATTTGTTTTACTTGATTCTGCAGTCTTAGTTGCAGATAATGTTGGTGATATCTGTACCCTAAGAATATACTGCTATTTTTCCATAGTGAAGAAAAATTACAATTTTTGATGAAATTGCTAATTTAAATTCCAAAAAGTCAACAGGTCTAAATGATACCCAAGAGCTCTGCTGGGATTTAAGTATGCAGAAAATGAGTGGCTACACGATTTATCAAGAACTATTATAGAAGACTCATGTGTGCATTGGTAGAAGATGTTCATGAAACTGAAGCTAAACTGCTATTGGCAATATTTGCTTCTTTTGTCTTCCATGGTCTTAACAGAAATGTTAGTTACAGCAGTAGCTACTGGACAGGAGTTCCTGTTTACCTCACCTGTATCTGAATCAACAACTCAGGATGCTGCTTGGCCCAAATATGTCAATTGGTTTGTTTCTGTCAATGCAGCTAATTTAAAATCAAAGCCCTGAGAAGAGAGCCTGAGATCCCAATACCTCAGCAGAAGACCAAAGCTCACCCTTTGGTGACAGCAACCTAGGGTTTTACATTATATCTCTAGTCTCTAGGTGGAATAAGCAAACACCTTACCTTAAAGAACAGTGGTCTGCTGCTTGGAGACACTTAAATTTGCCATGCAATTGATGCATATAGAGCAGGTGGGGAATAGCAAGAGCAGGCAAGTTTCTGAGAGTTCAAACTGGAAGCTGATGGCTCCAAAAAGAACATTTGCTTATATTCTGTTTTAACCAGACTAATTCTCCACTTAAGCAGAAATGACTGCCCCACACTCTGCACCAGGCTCCAAAGTACTTGCTGAAGCAAGCCTCTTATTAAGCCTTTAAATCAAGTGAAAGCGATTCCACTACTGATACTATTAAACAATATCTTACAGCTATCTTATGCAACTTGAGCTCCTCAGAAAAAGATGGTAATTCCTATCAAAACTGCATAGATTACAATGCCTTGTAAAGTGTTCAAAATGAGAATGTAATTGCTCTATACTAGGTGCCATACACAATATATGTCATATATTTTGAATATACTTTTAAAATTATTAATTCTGAATATTAAATCATTAATTTTGAGGGTTTTGCTGCAGGTATTATTAATTCATTATTAAAGAGGAAGAAAAAAATTATTTTACTAAAATGCCAGTTATTTACAAAACCCTTGGTATCTTTCTTTCCTTTTCCTCTATGGCAAAATTCCTGCAAAGGTTTCTTCAGTGAAACAATAGAGAATAAAATCTGTCTGTGTCACTGGAGTGCCATTAAGTTCCTCTGAAATCTGGTCCTTATTTAAGCAATTTCTACCATCTTAAAAATTCACTACTTGCATGCATAATACATAAGATTTCAGTTTTTAGCTGTTTGAGCAACATTAAGTGAGTGAAAACTGTCCTGCTGGAGACAGAAACTGAGTGGGGCCCCTTGGCTCTGTATTTGTTTGTTTTCTCAGACAGCACATTAACACACTCTTTCTGTTTAAGTCCAGAAAAGGAAATATTAGACAACCAGGTATAGTCTCTGATAGATGCCCCCAGTGAAGGGGAACATGAAAAATAAAAACAGAGCAAAGCACTTATCAGCTCTTCATTTCAATCCAAGACTGGTTTCATTTTAAAGAAATCAGGTCAACAGTACCAAAACCAAATTGGTGGAAAGCATACAAGTAAAATACAGCAAAACTTTAACTGCTCATTTAAACACAGACAATTATCCTGTACTGTAAAACAGACTTGTCATGTACATTTTATTACTATAGAATGGTTTGGTCAGAAGGGGCCTTTAAAGAAAATGTAGTCCAACCCTTCTGCATGGGCAGGGGCATCTTCCATGATATCATTTTGCTCAAAGCCCTGTTAAGCCTGACCTCGAACACTTCCAATGATGGAGCATCATCTTACCTGATCAAAGCTTTACTTCAGAAGAAAATTGACAATTCAACAATCTAATTCAGAGACCATGTAGGTATGAAAAAATTGAACATTTTCTAGCATGTTAAAACAAAGGGGAAAGTTTTAAGTGTAAAGGCAGGTTGGAATAAGAACGAATGGGTTGTTATCCTGCATTTGGGATCAGTTTTGTTTCCTCCAAAAGATTATTCCTGGTTTTTTTTATAGAATATGGTTTATGTTAAAGTGTTTAGTAGTGCTTTAATAATCATCTGTGTCCAATTCTATATACAGAGGGAGCCTGCTGCTTCTCTCCAGACTGCATGCAAAAATATAAAAAAACACACCCTGAATTGAGAACAATTATGGGGGAGCAGTGAGGAAGACTGACTAGCTATTTTTAAATTAAATTAAAGCTGCATTTAAGTTGTCTTGATGGAAGAGTTAATTCCTACTGCTCTCTGGGCTGGAAATCAGATGCCACGCAGGATCTGGAACTGATGGAAATGAGTTTGATATCTATTTTTATCATCATCACTGACTTAACAATGAGCACCAAATTTTGGAGACATTCCTGTGAAAATGCCATGATTCAGAAAATAGCTTAACACACCAAGACAAACACTACTTAGGTCTAATCACAAGTTATACCACACGACTCCCACACTCACTTAGGCCTAAAGCAAGAGTTGTTGAACTCCTTTAAGGTTCCCCCTCCCACGCACCATTAGATCTCCCCCATCCCTCCCCCTCACCCTTGAATACAGACTCACAACCTTACTTCACCACGACCTACTAAACCTGCTACTTTCTATTGTGCCCTCCAAGGGGAGCAGGCAGCAGCCCCACATGCAGCTGGTGGCTGCTTAATGCCATTGTCAGTAACCCGGGTGACAGGACAGAATTAACCCTCTGTGAGCTTACGAGTGACAGCAATTTGAGGAAGTGCTCAGCACCCTGGAGAGCAGGGCTGCCATTCTGAACAACCACAACAGCCTTGAGGTAAGGACAGAAAAAACATCACGAAGTTCAACAGAAGTGAGTTAAGCCCTGCTCACCTGGGATGGCTCAGCCCTGTCCACACAAGCAGGCTGGGTGTCACTGGATGGAAAGAAGCTTTCAGAAACAGACCCAGTGGGCAGAAATTTTAACTTAAACCAACAGTACATCCTTGTGGCAGAGGCTGCCAGCTGTGTACCAGATTGGGTGTACCCAGCAGGTTGAGGGAAGTCATTATTATTATTATTTGGCACTTGTAAGGCCACTGTACTCCTCACCTCCCAAAAAAACAGACACTGACAAATGAGTCCAATAGGGAACCACCACGACAGGGGGCTGAAGCATGTGAGTGTGAGAAGAGGCTGAGAGAACTGACTCTGTTAACCTTGAACAGAAATGGTTAAGAAGAGATCTAACTGCATCTTCTGCTGCCTGACAGACAGACCTTTCTCAGAGGTGCACAAGTAGCAAGAGATACAGACTGCAGCATGAGAAATTCTAGTGAGACATGGGGACAGAATACTGTACTTATGGCTCTGTACACCTTAACCATGGAGGATATTAACCTGCAGGAATGCACACACTGTATTTTAATATAACTAAAATTGTGAAACATTAGGATCTAGAACTCTAAAAATCACCGTAAGCTTCTTGTAACAGACTGGTTTAAGAAAACTCCCTCAAGAGCTCCCAAAACATTTTTAGTAACTAAAACTGCATTTTTTTCTAAATTCTCTGTGATACAATACTCACAAAGAACTGTAACATTCATGCCATTCATCAATATTACTTGGGTGGAACTAAAAGTATTCTATTAGAGCTATGGCCTAGAAATCAGAAAATATTCAAAAGAAAATTTCAAAATGGACTTTCAAAATTAAATTTATTCTGGCAACAATGTAATAATACCTCTACAAGTCAATACTCTTCTTGGGCTTTTTTTGGAGCAAAGTAAAAATAAAATATGTTGCCAGTAAAAATCTAGTTGTCCTATTTTGGGTCTGAACAGACTTCATAGCATCACAGATGCAAAGCAAATGTACAGCATGTGTGAAAGGAGACAAAAACAGAAAGGGGGACAGAAAGGTATAATATGGAACAGGAGAGAGATGTAGCCCAAGTGGGGCATTACAGAACGAATGAACTTCAATTTTGAAAGAGTTGAGAATGGTGAAAAATAACAGACAGAAAATTATGAAGGAATATAGTGAAAGGATACAAGTACAGAGCAGTTCATACAGTTTGGTTTTAATAATCTGTAAGAGTAATTTAGTGCCATCATATGCTTTCCACCTTGACAACTTCCTTCCCACCTAAGTCCTCAGCTTTGCACTGCTTGTTTATTAGCAAGGCCAAAGGTAATGCTCACTTCTGCTCATATTTCAGGAGAGCATCCAAAACTGGAAAACAAAGAGGTGAATAAAGCTTGTTTTTAATAAACTTCAGGGGGACAATAATCAGGATTTTTACCGTCTCAAGAATATTTCTTGCAATCTCAACAGGTGAAAAATAAGCAGTCCTTGAAATAGAGCATCATATCAGTATATAAAATGAAGCAGGATGAAAAGAATGTACTCATATTTATCAGAGATAATTGCATTGAAAATATATTGCAGCTGCACCATAAACCCATGTAAAAGAATTATGCCCTTCCAAACGGAGTGGATGAAGTAAACCACCTCTTTTCTGAGCTAGGAAATTGAGATAAGGACTCACCTAAATGAAGGTATGTGACTTTGGCTGTCTTTTGTTTGCCTAAGCTAGCGTCGCAACTAAAGCCATGAAAGCCAGCAAAACAGTTATGAGCAGAGAGATGCAAAATATAACCTAAATTTACATGTTGGCCTGAGAACACCAGGCAGCTTTTGCATCTTATTAATACGTTATCGTTCAATAACTAAATAGAATTCCTCAATATAGAGCATTATGTAAACGTGTGATGATTCAGTTTCCATCAGTACTATCCCCATGTTGCAATAGACCATGCAATGATAAAAGAAAATGAAGGAAAATGATGATGTGTCTCAAGAACCTCAGTCAAAAATAACTTCTTTCAAACATCCCACCAGTTGCGGAGAAGGCAAAGATGGCTGACTCTTCGCTGAATCACTGCCTTCGAAGGAGGGCAGGGGAGATTTTCGTTCATTTGTGAGTTTTAATTAATGATGTCAATGGATATTGACCTAATTTTTGAATACTTTATATCTGGATACAGGTATAAATGGACAGCTACAGACTTACAGGTCTACAGGTCTACAATTACCAGCCTGAACTAGCTAGTTTGCATTTAACTTTTTCGTTCTGGTGAGATATATCCTCCATTTTTTGAGTTTATATCAGTATTTTTGCACTAATATGTGCATCCAAAAATGCTGATTGCCCATAAGAGAACACAGGTAGTTTCTAACATACACTTGTAAATGCTAGGAGACACTTTAGAATCAGTAGTGCTACAGTGCTATGTAATCAAAGTAATAAAAAAAATCATGCTATCTTGGCCCCTGCATAAGGAGGAATACTACTTACTACATATATATAAGCTGCAAATATTTCTTTCATATTCCTCTCTTCTTATGGGTCTCTCCTGCCTCTTTTCAACACCCACTATTCACCCTTTCATACTCACACTTTCAGGAAAACACTTCTGCAAAAGCAGAACTGCGTTTTCTTTAGTAACAGCTATGTTAACTCCCTCAGCACTCTAGAATATATGTAATTTTCATCTTCAATAAATGCATATTTAATTCCTCCCACCCCTCACCTGTCATATCATCAATAACTTCCTGCAACTGGCTGCAGATTTACCTGTTTTTATCATCTTCAGAGTCAACAGATGTTGCATAGGTTATAAATCACACAGATTTTATGTACCTCAGATACTTTGTAGGAGAACAAAGTGAACCTTGTGTTATAGAGTGTTTCTGTAGACAACTTGAACGTAACAGCAAAATTTTAAAATCTCTTGAAATACATCTTATCTCCTACAGCAAAGTCTTTCTGAAATTTAGAGATCAGCCTATGGCAGAAATGTGCCCAGTCTGCCAGAATTCTTGCCAATTCTTCTAGCGATAATAAAATTTAGCAACAGTACTAAAAAAAAACAGGCAAGAAAAGAATGTTGTTTGAAAGCCAAACTGAACCTAACAGTGTTCTTATTCCAAACACTTGCATTTGAAGTTACCCTGCACAGATGCCTGTCTTTTGACCTTTCAATAGGAATAGTATTTTACCACAACACAGACCTATAGCTGTTGCCTCTGATGATTCTTTAATACCTTCTATTTTGTACAATTTGTATTGTGAAATCGAATAAAAAGATTTAAAACTTTTCTTGTCCCCTCTACAACATTCATTGCAATTTGATAAAAAAATTATCTAGATGCAAATTGATAAACTATTACTCTCACCCTTAGCACTTACGGTAATGCTTAGCAGTACCTGCTCCAACAAGAACACCAGGAAGCTGAAGGAAATGTCACATCCCTCCCAATCTACCCCACACAAGCTGCTCCACAGTGTTCACCACACCCTCCAAGCCTTACACATCACACCCAGCTGTGACCACCAGTGGAAGGGGATTGGAGCAGCCCACCTGCACAGCTGCTCCTCAAACACGGAACAAAAGGGAACAATCACCTACAGCACCCTCCAGGACTGCCATTACACAGCTGTGGCACACACCTTTTCTGCTACCTGTAAAAGTTCTTTGGCAACCTAGAAGAATAGTATGATCCATCACTATTAGTCTTTTATATACACTGACCATGATTCTCTACAAAAACACATAGTTTAAATTAGGAACACATAGTTAAAATTAGGAAATTTTAACACATAGTTAAAATTAGGAAGCACATGCATGCATGAATGTTGAAAATTACTATAGATTAAGATTTCACAAAAATGTACTTGCCTTCTCAAAATGACTAAATATCAGTGTAAACAGAGAGAGAAGCCATTGTTTTTATTCTATTATTTCGAAATGGATAAAACCAAAAAGCTAAGTCTTCTCTAATACAGTAGCGATGACACATTTGAGTTCTACTATCATTAATGTCACAGAGACATAAAATTAAAAATCAGTATCTATTGTAGCTGAGTTCAAAGTAATGAGCTAAATGCTAAAAATATAAATCCTTTTTTTTAAAGTTTGCATATCCAAGGAAGCAAACAATAAGTTCAGGCAAGTCTTTCAGTCATTAAAGGCACAAATTGTTAACAGATGGGTGAAAACATTTAATTTAGCAAGTAACTGTTATTAAATAAATAATGCGGATATTTTCTTTGTAGAATTTCATAATTATCTATGAGCCAATTCTTATTACCTACATCTGTCAGCCAATTGTATCTAATAATTAACACCAAAGAGTTGAATGGACGAAAAAATGTGCTACTTGAAGAATAAAATATGTTTAGCAATTTAATACTTAAAAATAAAATTGAGAAAACATACAGATGCATTGTGTACTCTTATGATTCCATCACAATTTTTATTACAGTTCTAATTCTAAATAATATTTAGTCTGATATCAAATTCTTCTCAAGCCTTACAAAGCATAATTTGTGACATTTACTGCTGTTAGTTATGAACAATTTCAAGATCAGGAAAGAAACAGAATCTTCTCTAAAACACTAATACTGCTTAAATTAAACACCTTTTCCTTCAGGAGAAAAAAAAGCAGGGAAAAAAACAATTTTTCAATGCTTATACTGAACTTTCTAATAGGAACCCAATCCTGAAGATATTATTACACTGCATCACAATTAAGATTCACATTTTTCCAACATCCAGAAAGTGCATTTTGCCAAGAAAAAAAAAAAAAACAAAACCTGAAAATAACTTCAGCAGAAAATTAAATTAAGATTATCAAGGGTCTTCAAAATTAATGATATTGATATACTCAAAACTATTCATCACTGAAACTCTGAAAATCAAGAAGCAGCAGCAGCAAAGAGTCTTGACTGGAAACATGACAACACATGAAATTCTAATATGTAAAACTTATTACTGTCAAGTACGTGTCTCTGTGCTATCTCAGCCAGCAGTACATAATCTCTACGGACAGATCCTGAGAGATAAGCTGCTAGATGAGCTGTGGTCTTGGCTGTTAGCTTCCATGACTTGATTTCACCCTCAGCTCCTTAGCCAAGCTCCTGCCAAGCTCCAAGCTCCTTCCAGCACTGGGGCTGAGCACAATGCAAGGACACCATGGAAAGCAGACGGTCCATGGAGCAACAGTTCATGGTTTAGCAATATTATGAGCCACAAGTACTGTGAGTACCATTATGCTCAATAATCCTCACTTTCTGTTTCTTCTCCATTAATTATAAAATACCTTCTGGAACTCATGGAAAAATTTAGCAATCACTGCTCCCGTAGCAACTGAAATATGGACTGCATGGGGCAGCAACTTTGGACTGTGAACCTGCCACCTGACAGTTTCATTCAGTGTTTTTTTGGGCTTGTAATGGAACAGGGTGACTGTTCACTGTGTTCCTTTGCTCCTCCTGCAGCATTCATGATTCCATGTACCTCCATCATAATAATTGCCCCTCAGCCATTTTAAGCTCATTTATAGGGGGTGGCCACTGACAGCTGACTGACATCTCCACCCTCACACTATCACAGGAGCATTTGCCATGTATTCCTTCACTGGATAATCTTGGGGTTAGCAAGTAATGGATTTACCTAACACTACATAACTGTGTCTCTGGCACAAGAATCCCAACAGAGTTGCTGATGATCAGCAGGCACACTCCCTAACCACAGCAGAGCCAGTACAGTGCTGACCCTGAGCCTGACTCCACTGGGTATTTAATGAGTCCAAACACCACGCAACCAAAGAAGTCATAAGTTCTACCAGCTGAGAAAAACAAGTCCTTGACCATTCTATCAAGCAAAACTTTTGATTCATTTAATTGATTTTATGACTTCTTCGCCATTTTATTGGTAAATTAAGTGTATGAAAAAAGACTTTTTTGTTACAAAAAATACACAAGGAAAGCATTGCAAGGTGAACATCTGTAGAAACTTATTAAGTCCTGAGTACTTCGGGTACAGCTGCAAATTACTTTCTGTGTGTTGGACCCTCTTAAAAAAAGGATTAAAATAAAAGAAAAATCAGGAAAAAACAGTCAGGAAGAAGTTAGAAGTCCTAAACTCAAAAATACATCACACAGAGACACATGTAAGGTGCCTTGCTTTTGTGGCTGGAAATGGCCAGAAAGTAAAGAGCAGTAAGAGTTCCTCCAGGATACTGGCTCCCCAAACCAACTTTCACTAAAGCAGCCAGAGGCACCAGTAAACAGTCTCAGTATGAAATTTGGCATGACTGCAGTGCCCTTTAGAAGATGAAGCAGTTTGGTTTTGGATGCTTGTGTACTTACTGGGTTGCTGAAATGGTGAGAAAGTGGCAAAAAGGAAGTATCAGAAGGGCCGTAAGGTGTAACTAGCACAAAAGCATCAGCAAGACACAGCAGCACACTGAGGTCAACACTAGTCAGTCATTCTCAGTACAAAAAGCTTTTTCAAGGCTTGAGAGCCTGAAATATTGAAAAATTCCAGCTACTGAGCATCTTAAATTAACATGGCTGTCTTGGTACTTGCATCACAGAAGACCTGCAGCACAGCAGAATGGACAGAGCTTGGTGACAGCCACTGCAAATTGCTGCTTACAGCAGGACTCCTCCCACCATGTGAACCCTAATACCTCACTACTTTTTAGCTCTTTCTGTTTCTAACCACAAAGTTAATTATGTTTGATCTGAATTCAGTGAGCAGTGTTAGGGATCAAGGCAAATTGCTGGAGTAAGGGGAAATCAGACAGGTCTTCAAAGTCATTCTAGGTAAGACAGAGCACGCCTTAGGAGCATAAGGCTTCAATAATAAAATTTCGTATTTGATAACAGGAAATAGGAAAATAATTTCATTGGCTCATTTAGAGAACGCTAGTTTTCCATCATGTCATATACAAGTAGTGGCTTGTAAGAAGAAAGGAAAATAGAAGAGGGGTTGATGGATGAGTATTTTAAAATAATTGTTCAAAGTTCATATGCCACAAGAAATGACGGCAAAATTCTGTATGAAGTCTGTTGCAAGGGTAAAAATAAGTAGAACACAATTCTCATTTTAGAAATAGAATGAGGTGAAAAAAACTGAAATTGAGTATCAAAGGCCCTGCAGCAACTAAGAAGAGGGATGTCTGTGTGGGCTGACAGAGGGAATCATTCAAAGTTAATAAAATACACAAACCACCAAAAGTACATTTCAGAGAAAAGAAAAAAACAGGAAAAGAAAAAACCTCCTTGGTTCTTGATAAAGCAGAACATTTCAGAATACTTCTACATGCTTCACGTCTTTGAGGAGTCTAAGTAATGCTTGCACATATGTTCTTCCTTCTACCTTCACTTTCCAAGTTACCATTCATGTTGCTGGGAGTCTCATTCTCCCTCACCCTTTGCCCCAAGTAAAACTGGAAAATATGATGCATAGTCAGGAAAGAGGAAGCAGAACATGGAGAGGGGGAGAGAGGGATCTAACCCCTCTTTCCTTCCTTAGAAAACAACAAAGGGAAGTATCCCCAACAATAGAGTTAAGAGCTAAAAACTGAGTCAGTTCTCAAGAAACCATGGCATAGTTCTGTTTCCAAATAACTTTGGTATGCATGTTTTACTGTGTTTCTCTGAACTTATTCCTGAACTTCTACAGAACTCTTGCTCTGCACTTCCCAGGTTTTCAGAGTCCTGAAAACTAAACGGGATCTATAAAGTTCAGGTTCTCAAACTTTATCGTGTTAATAACATCTAAAAAGAGATATACATAAAAGTAGGATGAGACTTTTCAATCCTACATTGCCACAAGCCAGCAATACAGCCATGGAGGCATAGCACTAACTTTCCCTTTCCAGAGAACATGTAGCAGCTGAGATAGATCTTCAAAGGTATTTTTTTAAATAACAGGGGCACGGTATGAAGAGTCTGGGCCTGGTAACAAAGGATCCTATAGTATCCCCACTTTCAAGTGACATGCTTTATGGAGAAAGGTTAAGGAGCTGTTTTTCAGCTACACTTCTCTCACTGCCTCTTCCTGAAAGTGATTGCTGCTGGCTCCCCTCCAGCGAGGGCTTGAGAGGAATCAAACGATTCACTGGTGAGAACTGCACAGAGAGCCTGCAGGCAGAGGTAAGACAGAGAGCATCTTAATGAGGAAAAAACTGCAGATCAGAGATTTCTCTCACGTAAGGTAAAGCATACTGGAGACACTGAAGGGACTTGAGAATTACTGGACACTGGAGGATTAAATTACAGGATTCTCCTATGCTCTTTCACACAGTGAGGTCAGGGAAAAAAAGAACCCCAAATCTGCATATACCTTTTACCAGCATTCCACCAAACTGCAGATCCAAAACACTTCCAAGCATCTCTTGTTAGGATTCTGCTTTGCAAATGTCTTTAGAAATTTGTAACTACCTGACTCATCTCTACCACAGAAGAGCTATTTAATGGTGTATTACTTGTCACCTGTTATCAACAGTGTCCTCTGAACCCAGTTTGAGACTACAGAGCACAACATAAATCTGCCACAGCTTTTTGGCACTTCCTGCCAAGTACTTGCTCATACTGTGCAAAATTATGCAGACTATTAACCTTACATAAATTTTAAAAGTCTGGGTCTTCCCAAAGAACATGTAGAGGGCAGACTCATAAAAGTTCTTCAGAGCAGTGACCAGGACCAAAACAGACAAGGAAGAACCATTAAACCTCTACCTGAATTCAGGTACAGCAATGCTGCACATTTCCTGTACAAGAAAATGTACTGAAAAAATGTCCATGAAAAACAAAGGGTGCTGCAACACCTTAATAAATCTACACAAGCTCTTCTGGAAGGAGAGACACAAACCTTAAGTCTCTGTGCTTCATCATCATAGCTGAGCATGTACCACAAAGGGAAAGCACAGCTCTTTGTCGATCCAGAAATAAATTTACCAGATAATCCCAAATATTTCAGTATGAAACAGCACATCAACCCTAACAAACATTTTCTTTATCTACAGCACAAGGTTCTTAGAAGATACAAAAGTAGTTATTGTAAGATTTATACTAAGTCAAATATTAATGTAAATATTTCTAAGAACTCTTAGTTTCTAGTTCCAATTTAATTATTTTATAGACTTACTTAATATGTTATTGCTTAATGTGCTTAAAATGTTTTGACTAGTTCAGTCAATGTTGAACAAAGAAAAAAGAGCGCAAATGACTTAAGAAAACTGTTCTTCATCTGGAAATGGTTTTCCAACACACAGTGATAGGTTTTCTGCCCATCTGTTAAACCAGCCCCATCAAATTGTTTTGAGGACAAAAAAGGGGGATAGAAAAAAAAGACTCAGAGTATTCATCATGACTCACCCAGTATTTTTCACTAGCTTTGCTTACTAAAGTGTAACAATGTTGATTCTCTATTCTATTCTTAATACATATTAAGTTCAGCTCTAGGTAAAGAACTTTTCTTAGTGCACCATCCTGGGATGAAGTGAAAGGTCTACAGCATTTTTACACCAAAAAAGCCTAAGTGTAGAAAAGGGCTTCTGCTGGTGCAATGTATCCCATTTCACTCCAGAGCTAACTTAGCCTGACTTGGCAAAAATGCATTTACACCATGACATGCATGCTGAAAGGAGTACCTGGAAGAGCCATGAACTTCTGTAGAGCAGCCCAGACCAAAGCCAACCAGGCACCTGAGAGCACAGGGCCAGGGCACCGCAGCGCGAGGCTCTGCAGGAAGCACTCACTTGGATTTGCAGCCACGAGCACGCACTGCCAGGCACACAGCGAGCTGAGAATTAAGAATGATGCTGTCACACAGCAGTGCACGGGCTGCTGCTCAGCAAAGTCTATTATAAGCAAGCTGATCTTCAGCACCGCTCACACTGCGATCAAACTGCTCTGCCGTGAATTAGTATTTCCCCAGTTTTCAGAGTAAACAAGCAAACAAACAAACAGAAAAATCCCAACAAAACCCCCAAATAAACTACTGAACAATACCTGACATTTTGAAGCAGAGATACTGAGTGTGTGCAACTTTCTCAAGAAGGTCAAATCGTTTAACGTGGGACACTTAGACAGTTGCCTGGTTCTGTAGATGAGCTATTCTTCTCTTAATGGCAGTAACAGTGCAGATATCCAGTAAACGAACCCAGTATGTTAAAAACAATATCCCAGAAAGTGAAAATAATTCAAACCCAATTCAAATTACTCCATTAAATGATTGTAGAGGTCTCATAAAATGAAAGTACATTAAATAAGCAGAAAAGATCAATAAGACCAAGAAACAACTGCATATTGATTGAAGAACAAAACTGCAGATAATTGTCTGATGCTTCACCCCAATTCACTGCTTCTGCTCACTCAGGAGGGCTCCTCTCCATGAATCCTTTACACCTTTACACACATCCTTTACAGTTGTCCCAGCATCTACACCAATTGCCACTCACTTTTATTCTTCTCCTATCCTGTAAGTTTTAGAAATAGCATTAAAACTTATATTAGATGTACTGTATTTCTACTGGTTTATGACATTAAGCCCTAATTTTAAATTCAAAAAGTAACAATAGGTGCTTGGTGGATGGATGAAGGATGGAATTTTAAGTCAGCTTCTGACAGAAAGTGATATTTTGTGCTGCTAAAACAGCTAATGAGGCATAAAAGAGCATTAAAAATACAGAATAAGGAAATCACAATAAAAATTAGAGGTGTTCAGGAAAAAAATTTATCAAAATTTCTTCAACATATTATGTTCACAGAAGAGTTCCAGCTCAAATATGAAAATGGTTTGAAGGCTTAAGGACTCTGCAGATCTTGGGATGGAATAAACTCTATAAAGAGAGAAAACAAAGATGAAACCATTCTTTTACATGGGAAAGCTGCTCTGCCATTGATTCTTATCATTCCAGTTGCTAAGGGTTTGTCTTTTGCATTTTACCTTTTACTTGTTTTTTTAAATTAAAATGTACTAAAAGGCCTACAGAATTCAATAGTGTTAACACATTTATGCTTTATCAGACTTGTAATCTTATTTAAAAAATTATCTGAGTTTATCACCTTTTATTAAACTCTTTCCATGAGGAGTTACAGAAAATCAGTTATAAAGGACGATAAAAAGAATGTGCAAACCTGGCTAGCAAAATGGCTGTGGTCAATTCTTGTCTCAGAGTCCATGCAAAATTAATTACTTTAATTTTCCACATTTAGAAAAATGTATTTAAAACTCTAACAGATACCATGGCAATCTCGATCCACAGCATGCAGATCACACCAACAGCTACGTGCCATGTCAAAGGAATGCTTTTACAATAGAGATAAAGCAAAAATTAATAGGCAGAACGTGTTTCCAGGAGTACTGCTTAGACTTCTGATTGTCCCTTTTACTTTTTATGTACCATATTCAAAATTATTCCATCACAAGCAAATATTCAACTGGTACAGGTTATGAGTCGTCCCATTTACTCATTCTGAGCTCTTCCATAATGTCAGCTTTCTCCTACCCCTCTTCTGCTGAGTCTTCAGGGATCTCCAGGGAAAGATAATAATTCAGACACCCACTTGTATATAATAAGACCATACTACAGATTTTAAGAAATGGAAGATACTGATCTGGTACCAGACCCCAAGTCTCTTGTGCTTCAGTTCCACATCACTTTATGCTATCAGTTCTTATTCCAGCTGCCATTGTTCCCTCCCTTCCATATTTCCCAGCCATGTCATCTGCTACCCACCTCTGCACCACACAATCATTCTGCTGAAAATGACCCCAGTAGCTTTCAGCCACTGCTCAGCATCTGCTCCTCACTCCTCTGGATACACCTATGCAAGGAACAAGCACTAATGCATGGCAGAGATGCAAGGAAAAAAGAATCACAGGAGAACAAATTATATCAGTTAAACAGAGATGGAAGTCAGTCTTTAATCCACTGTGTGTAGGAAGCTTCACATTAAAGCAATAAAAAATGAAACTCCGTAAATTCTGTATCTGAATCTGTTTTGTACGGACATCAAGTTCTCACTATCTTACCGACCAATTAATATCTATTCTGATTTCCATTTACTCAGTAACTCATTAGCACTAATTAGCACATACCTTCAACACATAAAGAAGTTAATGCACAAATTAGTTGTGGTAAAAGCACTCAAACATTTCAAAGCAGAAATACAAATTATTTAGAGAACAGAGTTGAGCAGAGCAACAAACTTGGAAAGAAAAAGTGTCAGATTATCTGGTATTGAAACAAGTACCTTCAGTAAGGATAAACTGTGGGAAAAGTTTTCAAATGGCAATTAGACAAGTTCAGATTATTCAGATAATAATTGGTATCAGCTTTTTTCAAATGTTCAATCACTGCCAAAAGAACTTAGGTGGACCCTAGGTATATTCATAGTAATTCACTTACTTAATTCAGCTATTTGCTCATGTTTTAGAGGAAGAGGGATTGATTACTTGGCAAAGGAGAGGGATAACAATAGTGTCTTACAAGCCAGTGAAGAGCAGTGGTCACTAACCCCTGGAGCACTCCCAGTCTGTGGAGCAGTGATCAGCACTCGCTCCGCACCAGGCGAGCCGAGCTCTCACCAGCCTGTGCCCAGTCCTACCCTCAGCACTGAAGCTTTACCTGTCCCTGCAGCTGTACAGGTTATTAAATGATCCAAGTGCACAGATCTCATCAGGATTAGGCCTTCTGTGATCCTAACTGCTCCTAAGAAACTATCCAGTATTGATTCCAAGTATTGATTCAGTACATTTTAGCATGCTGGTTGCAGAGTAGAAACAAAACCCAGCACTATCCCCTTCCCTTAGGAGCATTTTTTTTTTTTAATGTGTATAGCTTTAGTTTCTTCAAGCAGATAAAAGCCCTTACTAATCAGTTTGGTAAATGTAAACATTACAGGTAAGTATTCTGGTGAAATACTCTTCTTAAATTCTATAAAAATATATTATTCAACCAAAGAGGAGTCCCTTGTCCACTCCAATTACACATAACTAACACAGGTGACTTTTGTTTTTTATTTCACTATTTTACTATGAGGGTGGAAGAGGACAGGTCAAAAGACTTCTACAGAGAACAGGTCAGGAATAACACTACTGACCATGGAGGTGAGTGCAAAGGCAAGAGAGCATGACAAACATCAGAACATGGCAGAAAGGTTGACAAGAACATCAGGCAAACTGCAAGCACCACCACCAAGAAACTGAATATAAAACTTCATAAATTACGGTAGACGCCCATTATAGAATAATTTTAATGAACTTGCAAAGACAGTATTTCAGACTAATTTAACCAAGGAAAACTAAATGAAATCTCCCTGAAATAAAATAGGCTATACAGATGGAAGTCTAGTACTGTGGGTTTTACCTTTGGGAGTTGCAGCCTGCACAAGATTCTATTCTTTCATTACAAATCTGTTGTGTGGGGGGCGGAGGAGGAGTAACTGTGTTACAGGGATAAAAAGAATAGCACAATTGTTGTAAGAACATCTAGTTTTCTCTATGTATTTCTACCCATCACAATCCAACCTGAACTTCACATCTATTTTCTCTCATTACCTTACCCTATACTATGTCAGTAAAGGATATTTTAATGCTGGGGGGGAAGCACTCCATAAATAAGTCCCTGAACAGGACATCACAAATTCATTAGTGAAGATCATTAAACAGCGCTCGTTTTAAGCGAACAGAGAAAACAAAGAGAGCTGATCAAGCTCCATCAGGAGAGTGAGGAGGACTGGCAGGAATAGCAGCTGTGCTCGAGCTCAGATTGGATTCGTGTTGGCAGAACTGTGAAATAAAGCCTGCAACATACTGTGCTTTTATGAATCCTGCTTTCCCAATAAAAGGCATCCAAGGAATTTAATGCTTATGTTTTGCCTTTCATAGCCTGTTTTACTTAGGATGGTTTCTATACAACTAAATTTATAAAAGTCCAAGATGCAATTATTTAGACATGCTGCTCCTTCTAACGGTGCTCTCTAACACATACACTAACACAGCCTCATTCATCTGAGTATCTCCAAGTGCTTCATAAATGCCAATTGAACAGATGCCATGAATCTGAAAAACATTACTGCTGGAAAATTTTCTGCTATCTGACTTGGTTAGAATAGTATGTTTTATTATACAGTAGAAAAGGTCAGTGCAAGGAGAGGAGTCTAGTTTAAGATACACATTTAAAAGCATTTCCCCTGTATCAATTTTAATAATACATTTTTCACAGTCAATTATGCAGTTGAGTTCCTCCCTTACCAAGAAAAAAAAAACATTAAAAACTAAATAAAAAGACAGAAGAGTTTCTTAAAAACAAATTTAAAAGCAAAAAATTATGTGAAACATATACAAAAAATTAAATTTCAGACAAATACAGAGGTATATAAAAGACACATAAGTAAAAAAAAAATCCTTCTTTTCAAAGAAATGTGAAAATATACATTTAGGATTACATTTAATAGAAATTTATGCATATTTTGTACCCTTGTCAAATGAAGAAACTTAAGTAATTTTATTTCATTGAATCTCTAATTCCTGGGCATAGAATACAAAAAAGGAGGAAAAGCCTAAAGAAAGAAAGGATGGAGAAATGTGTAGGAAGATCTCAAAGTACATAAATATAGTGTTGTTCTTTGTGTTCCCATGTAGAAAGTACAAAAGTAGGTCACCTATTATATATTACAACAGAGCAATATAAACCAACTTCTTCTGACTACCTTGGTAGGGGGAATGTTTTTGAGTATAACATTACATAATACATTGGTGCAACTACCTCAACCTGCTTTAAATAAGTAACACTTCAGAATTTGTGAAACTGATGAACCAAAACTTTCACAGCTCAGACTTTCAAACCTGAAAATGGGGCTAGAAACAGAATCTCAAGTCCATAAACTTCAAGATTTCAAAGACTTCCTATTCTCTGAGCAAGAATTCAGAGGACTTCTCTAAGAATGGGATCACTGCACTCGTGCTTTCTCAAGTGGGATCACTTATGCAGGGAAACTGAGCAGCATAACTATTTTCCTGCTACAGGTATGTATACCAGTCCTTTTTTTCATTTACCCTCTTTCTGAACCAACCTCATAACCCTGATTTCTATGCTACTATAGAACAGTAAAGTATTATTTTATAAATCAAGCTTCAGATCAAAAGGAAGAAGGAAGTGTCATTCACTTCAATTCAGAGGCAGGTGAAAGGGCTGCAGTGTAATGTTCCAAGACAGAATTGCCTTTTCTTTGTGCTTTTCTTAGGTTCTGTCTAAGCAAGCTGCCAATTTATTTAATCCATCCACGAATGAAAGTAAAAAGGATTTGTCCAAGATGACACATAGTTATAAAGTAGAAACTGTAAAACATCTTTGCCTGTTGAACTCCCTTCAAGACTAAAAATAAACTTCTCCAGACTTAAAAACACTCTAATTGATTCAAAATCCAGCCTGGTTTGTTCAGTCTGAGATCCAGATCACTCTATTCAGAACTCAATGCATAACTATTCTAACTGCAAGTGAGGCATTAACAGTATGATAGAAACTTTAAATAAACATACAGAAAACCCTACCATCCATAAATCTGTTTTATTCACATGTTCAGCAATCACCAATGAGAAAACACTTAGTTCTAATATTTAGTATTTTACTAGAAAGCCAACATGGTGCTTTACATTCCACCAAAGATAGATGTGTGTGCCTTGGTAATACAGATAGGAGCAGTATTTATTATATTCACAATGGCAGAATTATAATTTTGTCTCTTATATTACCATGATCAACCACAAAAACAGGGTTTTTTATAATAAGCATCAGCTTAATGCAGTTATCAGTGAAGTCATTCTAGTAGTTATGGGAACTAGTGCATAAAATAATTAATATTTTTTAATGTATCAAAGATTATATCTAGATTACTAACAGAAAGAAGAGTGTTACTTCACCACCATTTCTTCAGTCATGCTTACTTTAATGTAAGTTCAAGCAAGGAAATCCTAAAGAGCCTGAGAAGATACAATTTTTCAGATCATTTAAAAACCATGTACAACTACACACAATGGTTTACACTGAGAGGTTTCCTTCTTCAAGTATGAGTAAATTATCAGTCTGCAGGCACTGATGAATTACTACAGTCTATGTTTTGAACAAGTTAATATTTAATAAATAATGAAAGAAATTTTATGTGTTACATGCCCTGTTAATTTTTTCATCAATTGTAATTGTAAAACATCCTTTGAGCAGTGGCAGTGTTTTCCTTGCTGCCATTTTCTGCACAAAGGTGATGGGGCACAATGGAGACTTGTATATTTTATTATTATTAAGGGAGAATTACTTCAAATTCATTTTAGCATATTCTGTTTAAATTCTTGTCTTGAAATTGCAGCATTTTGAGTCTATCCAGATTATGTTTTTCACAGTAATTTTTCCTCTGGTCTTAAAAGCTATCAATATTTACACAGCCAATGATACCCAGCTTTTAACAGTTAAGGAAAGGAAAATACCATATTCAGATGCAATTGCTACAGCCCTTTCTCATGATATTTAAAAAAGTATTTGGTGCATGAAGCTTGGAAGCGAAATCAGTTTCCCTACTGCTTTTCAATCATCATGCAAGGTTGCAGTTTGTAAAATTGCTCACAAATCACAGAGACTGTATTTTTTAACTAACTTTTAGAAGGTAGCACTTGTCTACAGTTCCATTCTTAAGATCTCACAGCATTTTTGGCTACCTTTTTAAGCATTTTTATAAAGGGAAGAAGTTGAATACAAACTAACCTGTCTGAGAAACAAATTTACACTTAAACCCAGTGACCACACAAGTCCTGTGAACAGTGTTACAACAAAAATATCATTCTTTGTCTCCTACCCAATACCACTTTATGATTTTGTCCAATGTTTCATCCATTCCCAGATTACTAATTATTTTTGCCCTAGTTTGTTTTTTCCCCTTTGACTTATTTCTACCCATGAGTAGAAATGGAAAGTTAGGAAATCTACGAAACTGGGAGAAGTGAAGAAAATAACTTTCTTACACTTTCAACTATAAATCCATAATTTCTTTAAGCTTTAGGAATTGGTTTGGTTACACAAATGAAAATCCCAAATTATTAAGAATTTCTTCACTGAAAAGGTGATCAGGCATTGGAATAGGCTGCCCAAGGAGGTGGTAAAATCACAAACCCTGGAAGTGCTCAAGAAACAACTGGACATGGCACTTAGTGCTATGGTTTAGCTGACATGGTGGTGTTCGGTTAAAGGTTGGACTTGATGATCTTGGAGGTCTTTCCCAACCTTAATGATTCTATGATTCTATTAAAAATATAAAGGAAGACATGAATGCTACTATTTCATTTGTACAAAAATCTAAATTTTATCAGAGATTGAAATTTTAAGCAGATCTGTGTCCATCTTTTATCCTTCCCAATGCCTACACAGATAATACTACTACTTCTGATACTTTTAAGCAGAATAAATGGTGAAAGAAAAACCTTTGTTAAATGGAAGAGAGGGGGAAAATTATCTCCACAGTTGAAATTCATAAAACCAGGGTGAAAATGTCCATTCAAACTAAAAATGTCCATTCAAACTACAGCTTGAACTGATTTTCCCATTGCTATTGCAATCCTTGGACAAAAGGTTATTTTGGAAAGCCTCTGGGCTAAAGGTACATTTCCTCAAATTCACCATTCTTACTTGGTACCTTTTCAGAAGCAAGATTTCACTTTGAAGAATGCACTATGCATTGAAGACTCTCCATTTGAAGAACTCAACAATTACATTGTTTCTGTTGCCAGAAAGAGTGTAATTCGTAGCACTTAGATGAATCAAGTCATTTTTATAAGCATTTTATACTTTTTATACATGTACAAGCATCCATACAAAATATAACTATGGTACATCTTTCACAGGAGTTATAAAATAACTGCTCTGTACACTCTGTTCGGCTGCACATGTCAGGCTCACACAGAGCACTGCTTGTCAGTGGCAGCGGTGACAGCGGTTTTAATCAACTCAAGCAATCACAGATTTCCTCAAGAGCACCAAGAGCTGTCTTGTGCCAGCTGAGCCAGCACCCCAAAATCCCAGGTTTGGCAGGACATGGAACAGTGCTGAGAATGTCGTGGGTGGTGGACACAGCAGGCATTTTGAGTAGCCCTGTATGCATCAGCTAAACTGAACAGCAAAGAGTTGGGTACAGTAATTAAAACTCTTTGGATACTATTTTCTTCTCCCAGAAGAGGCATAGCAGAATTTTCTCATTTAAAGTTCAAATATCATTCAAATATCAAAACAAATAAATAAATTACTAACTCAGTAAGAATTCAAAAGCCAAAGCACAGTCAAAGGAATAAATTTTTCTGGTCAGAGGGTAAAACAATAGCTGCCTGGCTGCTTTCTTGAGCCTCTGTCAAAGAACAGGCTGGCCTAATCTGTGACCTGCTCACACCATTCACTGCTTTGATACCTAACAAGCACTTACTAGACAATAGTAATCAATGGAAACTGGAAGCTATACATTAATCTGTGAATGTGTAGTATTTGTCAAAAGAGCATCCAGCTTCTTGCATTATTTTGCAGGTGCTAAAATAATTAAAAATAATAAAAGCTCAAGCTATAAAACTCAGCAACATTCACATTTGTTTCTAACCGCTACAATTATTCCACTGTGTCAGTAACCAATAATGCTATCCTAGAGTAGAATATTGCTGCCAATTTTACAAGCAAAAAAAGAAAAAAAAAAAAAAGGTTTTTCCAGATTTAAAACTGCATTTCTTTCCATTTATTTCTTCATTCAATAGATGCATTAGCCAAGACTCTGCACAAAACCAGAATATTAAATTGTATCAGCTGGATGTATTTCTAAAAAGAATCTAAAAATTTAAAAAGACTAGTGATTTGGTGAATTCATTCCTTCAGTATCTACATCTAGCAACTCTCAGCAATCTTCAAACGTACTTTGAAAATATAGATGCTTTCAGGCTAGCACAGAAAGAGAAAAACTTTGCATCGTAATCACACATTTAAACAAAGATTTAAAATTACAGATTAGCAATTTTATGTGGACTCTCTACAATCCACAGTTCCCTCTGCAGCTGCTGGTTCATGGAATTTTTGGGCTCAATCCCATTTCCATTCTCATTTCCTTGTGTTGTGGATCAAATTTACTCAAGGCAATTTTGTGCCCAGCTGATCACAGGATGCCATTCAGCCAACTGCCACACATGGCAATCATAACCAACAGAATTATATCGTGGTACCAAAGTGAAGAAATACTGATATTGCTGAGAAATTTTTTTCAAAACACTCAAAACTTAAAGCAAGGTTACAAGTCAAGCTCTTAGCAGCTTTGTACAAACATGACCATGAAATTCAACACTCAACATTCTCTGCCTATTTATAGCAAAAGATCATTAAGAAAACAAAGAAAGCCTATATAAATAAATCTGAAGAGCAGCTCAGTCACCCTTGCAGCAATTCTCACAATTTCCCTGTCCTTGTGTGTGACTCCTTTAGTTCTCATCAAATATTCATGAGACTAACTCCATGCCTGGCTCATCCTCAATAGGCATCTTTTCCTCTTCCTTCTGCCACACCACGCACACCTATGGTGGCACTGGGAAGGATGAGAAGGGGAAATGCACCAATACAAGGCACCTAATATGTTAATGACAATTTCTTTTCAGTATGGCAGAACCCAAAGTACCACACATAAAAACATTACGTCCAGTTTGTTCTACTCATAATATTGATTTGGTTAACTGCTGTTAAATTGCATGGTACTGCTTGTTATAGGTTTTATTTATGAAGCATCTTTACACTTAATTTAACCTCCTAGCTGATGTTGGAAGCAACAACTTCTCAATGTCAAATTACAGGTGAAACATAGTTTTGCATTTTTGCCCTGTGTTTAATAATCTTCTATGCATGCTGCAAGGCCTGTTTCCTAAGAGATGGGGGGGGGTGTGTGTGTTTAATTTTCAAAAGATTGATGATGAAGTAGAGAGTTGTATAGTGTTTCATCAATACATTTTTTAAATCTCATTAATTATTTGCATCGTCTGAAGGTTTGTTTTGCTCCCCCATCCCTCTTCCAATGCAGTTGAGGGCTTAAAGCAATTTAGATAAAAGTAAAGTTAATGTAAGAAATAATTTATATTCTGACTTTGCCAATACATTACTTTACTTTAGAAAAACAAAAATTTATGTCTTAAGAGATAGATACATGAACTATTTTTTCCACTCAAACCCCGATTCTCTCCTTATTACTCCAAAGCATTTCCTTGGTTTAACTTTGTCAAGTCTAGTTAGTCATTAAAAATCTGTGCTTAAAGATCTGCAAAGAGAATAAATGTGGAAAATTTCTACAGTCCATGCATTCTTCAAAAAGAAATTGATCTTGTATTACAGAGACTGGACAGATTAATGAAATACAGACAGTCTTTCCAGATCTGCACCAGGCATTTAGAACATAACCAAACTGTTGTTCTACAAAACACAATAATGTGAACAGAAACTATGAAGCAGACACAGGATGCTCAGACATTGTGGTCATGGACAGTGCACAAGAAGCTAAAATCCTTAGTTTAAATGTTAATCCATACTATCTCTAACTGTCCATATAAATTCGCTCTAGATTAAAGGTACTGAATACAAACTAAAACTCTGTCTAGTATCAATCTTCATTGCCCCAAAGTATACTGTAATAGCTGCTTTGCCTACAGGCTTCAAGATTACTGAGAGTGGCTTTTATACTCTCACAAATGCTATCAACACAGCCTGCAACATTTATCAAGGTATGCACTCAACCAACAGTCCAAGAGCCACTGAGTTCTTACATACAGATACACCCAAACACCACAGGAAAATCCTTGTTGAAATATTGTAGCCTAGACCTGTATTGCTTATTGAGATAATGCCAGCTTCAAGATTTCAGAGTAGGAGTATTAAACAGGGTATTAGCAAGAGTCCAATAAACAGGCAGATACCTAGAATTTTTTTATGGTGACAAACAAAATAGGTTTCTGAATACATAAAAAATTTGCGGGGAAAAAACCAACTGCCCTGGGGGGAACAGAGAGCACTGAGTTTTCCTTTTACTTCAACAGCAAGGCCACAGAAAAGGTATTACAACATAAAGCAACTTCAAAGAAAAACATTTCAAGCCTAACGACCAGCAAGTTTAAGTAGCAACCACTTTCAAAGGGCAGGCTCTCCTTTCCTTTCATTCTTTCCTCACATTAAAACCAATTTGCTTGATTAATAAGATAAAATAATGTTCTCCATATCCAGCTGTCTCTCAGGGGAAATAAATTCTCACTGGGCACCATATCTACTGTGGAAAGAATGAGAACTAGAAAAGACCTCTACTTGTGTCAGAATGGCAATTTCTCTTCTAGAAAGACAGCATGGTAACAGGCAGTCAGTGTGTAATAACTCACATGGTTTTCCTGTTGATGGGCTGTTGCTCTTGCTATTCCTCATCTTCCACATTTCCTCCAGGAGCTCCTAACCCAAGATATTATTTTGCAGAGCTGCTAGCCTACCTAGAAATAGTGAAGCTTCTCACTTTGAAAGGTACCAGAAATAATGCACGTAACATTTTTCCTTTTTCCTATTCCAACTACACTTCATAGCTCCTATCACTGCAACTCATGCTACCTATATGTTTTAATTGATCACTTAGATCATCAGTGAAGGCTGCTGAAGAATTTGACAAGCTTTTTCTCCATAAAGCTGTATTTGGTCATCATATATCAGTGCAATAAAAATGTCTTGAACAACCATTTTAAATTTCTCAAGATTTTATTATTAAAATAAAACTTACACTTCAAGCCTAATGACTGCAAAGCCAGCTCCAGGCATCAACCATATACAATGCAAAACAGTATTCCCTTCCTCAGACATACCACTGACACTACTGCTCTCAGCCTTCTCCCAAAAAACAGCAAATGAAAGCATTTTTCATACAAGCTGTGGTTTGCTTCAGTATTACAGTAAGTGATTTCAAAGACAACAATTATGCAGTGAGGTTAAAAATACTTTAGAAGATGGAAAAAAACTGAAACTATGGTTTAGGCACAAAAATCCTTGATATTTGAAAGCTTCACAGACAAAATTAGTTCTTCATATGCATGCATATGCATGCATTTTAGCTCAGTTCAGGTATTTATTTTAGATTCTACAGCTACAATAGATATGTTTTTTTTTAAAAAAACAGAAAATATGATATGAATTCATTTATCTGCTTAAGAAAGTAAGAGATGTTTTTCAATAATCAATAAAAAATTAAACTATATTATGGATACAAATTACGAAAATGAATGAACCCAAACAACAGAGGAAGAACGAAAATAAACTGAATATGATACCAACACAAATCTAAATTTAGATCAACATGCACATCAATCAAATGAATATTTTTTTTAGTAGAGGAAATGTGAAGCCAACACACTGTACTAAATTAGTTCAATTTCCATGTTATTATGCATTTATCATTATAGCTTATTAAACTATTTAAACTTCTCTCACATGTCTTTTTATGGCACTATATAAACAGATTTTCTATCAGTTTCCCTGAACAACCTTGTAAAAACAACTGAAGAACCAAGGTGGCAAAGAGGGAACAACCAAGTAATTTATCATTTAAAAAATCAGACAAGAAAACGTACTGCATATAATTTTTCAGATTTTGAGAATTTAGTTTGTGGAATATCACCACTGTCAGACTGCTGTGGAGAATTTCCTACATTTGAACTGAACACAGAGGCTGACATTATTTTAACTGCTTATATCAGGCATTCACAACAAGGCAGGGAGCCTAACTGCTGTCCTTAGGCTTTATTTTGCTGTCAGAAGAAGGTGAAGTATGTTCCTGTCACATGCAGAGTTACTGAACTTTGATTTTAAGGGCAGTAAGCCTACTGGATCCTTTTCACACGCTTTTTGTAGTCTTTCCAAATCAGCCAAGCAGCTACCTGACTGAGACTGACACGTATGAAGTCACCCTTGTGGTAACCCTTACACTGTTGTGCTAGCCTTAAAAAAATTGAAGGGACATGACAGTTGATACCTATTCATGTTGTGTTCATTCTTTACTTACAGGGCAATTAAGATCCTCAGATTTGTCTCTTAATTTCAGCTAGAACAATGCTCACTACTAGGCACACCATGTGAACACTTTGTCTTAATTAAGAGACAACGGTACCGCCTTTCTAGCTTACAAAATTACTAGAAACAAAGTCTATCCAAGATCTCTGCTGAATAAACAACTCTACAGAAAATCTTCCTGTTGTCTCCTTTTGTTTTAAATTAGCAACATTATTCACTTAAAGGCTATTACAGCAGGAAGGTCTGTAACCAAACCCCTGCACCAGGGGATTGTAGCAGGGCAGCTCCTGCTGCTGCCCATCCTGCATACCTGGCTACTCATGACTTTCACAACAAGGATACCTGACAGAGAATCCTGAACCAGATCCCAAAGTTTCAACCCTTCATGTTAACTTCAGCTGCCTCCCAGTCCAAAGCAACATAATCAGCCAGGCAGAACACTTCCTGACAGGTCTCTACTGAGGCTGCTGTGCAATGAACAAACACAGAGCTGCCAGGAGCTGGGACTTGAAGGTGCTGGGCAACGCAACCAACCAGCAGCAGGGAACAGCACCGAAAACTTCCTCCAACATACAAAATACCTTCATGAAAGAAAGGTAAGCAATCCAAGGGGACTTCAAATCACAAGGCACTACTTCCTTATTCTACAGCCACACAGCATCAGGACTCCAGCTCCAGAGCATTTCAGCTACTATGCTAAACCATTTTGCAACTTTGGGAACAAATGTTCTTTCAGGCACGCTTTCACAAGGTTTGTACAATGAGAGCAGGTGCCTTTTTTATTTGTACGTTCAAAGCAATACAAAAGATATGATGTCAGAATTCCAAAAGCCTTTCCATAATAATGAAAATCCTCACTAAAATTCAGTAACAATTACCAACTTAGAACTAAGAATATTTTACAAAAGCAGAAACCTCTCAGGTTCTCAGAATAGTCAAAGCGCAATTTTAAAGGAGAAACCAAATTCATAGCAATATTACAATTTTTAAAGAAAAAAGAAAAATTATCTTCAAATTTATAGTCACTAATTCAACTTTTGCCAAAAACTACTACAACATACAGCACCATTCATTATGAATGTTTATACTAGAGGATGTTTATGTGTTTATGTGTTTAAACATTATGAATGTTTATACTTTTCTCCATGGAGAAAAGCTGGACTGAGACTGATGTTATCTAAATTACTATTAAATTTACCAGCCATACTTCCCTTCTGAGCATAACTGATATTGTTTTTTTCCTTCCACTAAAATGTTGAAATAATTGTGCAACAATGCACTAGGACCATGATTTACCTGTACCACTTAACCAAATTTATTGTTATGATACAAAAAGGATGCCTTCCCTACAAGAGTGATAGCCAGCAATGGTTTTGCAATTCTTCGGTATCACCTCATTGTGCAAAACTAAAACAAGATACATTTTTTGTATTAATAGCTAAAGGACATTCTCTAACTTACACATTTTCTCATGAGTACAGAACCTTCCAATACTGAAAAGGTCAACAGTTGTTCTAACATGGAATACTACTGAACAAATAACCTATGCCTAATAGTTATACAAACCCAAAGGAATCTTATAAGACATTCATATTCCATGACAAAAGTAGTTAATTTTTCCATATGTAAGCTGCTATGCTATCATTAACTCTGAATCTTGAAAATTAATATGTGCACATTATATATAAAAATACATAAACATGTAAAATATGTATACTATTATATATATCATTTATATACAATCTATTCTATGTCTATTTTAAAATAGGCATTTGTGCTGCTTCCAGAGGTCTTCATCTTTGTAAATACAAGAGGAAGCACAGTGAAATAACATACAACTAATCTGGAAAATCCAGATTTTTCCAGGAAGGTAATTCTGCAGCGGCAGAACAGGGATCAACAATGTCCCACGTGCAGGACTGTTTTCTGTCAAGGGAAACATGAATGTTTGAAAAGTGGGGAAAAAAAAGCCCTCGCAAAACCCAACATAAATAAGTAATTATAAAAATAACAAAACAAAGCAAGATGGCAATCAACAGTAAGGGAGAAAAGGAAATAAACTTTAAGGGTAAGACACTGAATGGAAAATTAAGTTTTTTGGATGTCAGTCCTTGCTGCAGAAATGGAATAATAGCTTTAGAACAGTTCTCTATAAATTAAAGAAATGAGAATAAAGTACTTGAGCCAAAAGAAAGAAAAGACCATGTTACCATCTGAGTCAGAATGGTACTATCTACAAATTCTAACAGAATTTTTGTCATCTATACAGCATATCACTCTTAAATAATAATAAAACCTTTATGACTAGATCTTGTGTATGGGTCAAGAGTCAACATTTACATAAAAGTGTGCTAAAGCATGATCCAGACCAGCAAGCTGTAATTTCAGTATCAGGTAGAAAGCAGAACACATTTACAAATTCAGCATAACAAGGGCACATCAGTACAAGTGCCAGACTCAAACAGCTATTATCCATTGCTTCCTTTTCCTTGATACTACAGAAGTTACTGGATTTTCAACAATATTCTAACAAAATTCTTTGCAACTGACTATTAAGGAAACTGAGATACAACAAGGTAAGAAACAATTTTAGATATAGATCACAAACTGCTAGAACAGATACAAATCACAAAATATTCAGAAGAGCTAGGTTAGAATTGGGCATGACACTCCTCAGAGTAGGCAAATGAAATGTACAGAGGAGCAATCTAGCTGGAATTGTGCAGATGCACCATGTAAATAATGCTGAACAACAATCCCAGGGCAGGATACCCAAAACCACACAATATTCATTTTCTAAAGCAATTTGAGCTCTAAAGACACTATCCAGCACTAAAAAATTTGTATGAGTTAGGATCTCAAGTCTCTTGCTAATATGAAAACAGATGACATTTTTAGACCCAGACGCAGTAAAATTCTAAATAGTCACTAAATGAGCAGCAAGATTCAGACTAGGAAACAAGATGTGCAGTACAAAGAAAGAAAGTGTTGCTGAAGCATTCAGGATGAAAAAAAAGAATAATGCAGAGAACAAGGGAAGTGAGCAGACAGTCTCACAACTATGCCAATAAATATCTTCATGAAGATCCATGACATCTGGATGTTAAAATAGTCTGCAGTAGGTTTATGTAAAGTTAAACTCTAAAACACATTAAAAGAATTCTAAAGCTCCAAAACCAAGGACTCTGATGGAAAAACATTAGAACTGGGTACTTCATTTGCCCTGCTAGACCTTTTGAGCCTAATGAGTCTTTTAAAATAAACTAAGCTTATTTAAAGCACTGCAGCTCAAGAAACTGATTCGGGGTGATCCTATAAACTCAACAGGAGAGCTCTGACCTTCAGATCTAGGGATGACCTACCATGGTTTGGGAATGCAGTAAGTCAAAGTTGGGACATTACTTATCTGTGTAGAAAGCAAGACAGTAGATAAAAGATGGAAGAGGACCAAATAATACACTACAACTTGCAAATTTCTGGACTTCCTCCTCTTAGCAAACCAGAAAAATATATTCTCACATACAGCTAAGACTCCTGAATTGAATTTAGAAGTACTACAGGGGTGTGTGTAATGGCAATTGCCATTATCTCTACCCCTGTGCACCCAGTGTCTCTTTACCTGCACATGCCTCTACACCCTCGTGCTCTACTCTGATTCAAGCTCCTGCCTCTCTGCATTTTTTTTCCCCCCACATCAGACCCAGCAGTCTCAACCCTTCACAGTCTATTCTCTGTTACCATCTGGATCTCCCTTTCCCCTTGTGTTGCCATTCTCAATCCTAAGACCCTTCATCATCAGTCTCCTGGTTTAGGACTCTTGCTGTTCCCTGATACTTCTACCTTCTCATTACCTTTTCACCCCAGTTTTCACTACCCTAAAAGCCAAAATACCAGTCAAATTCTTTCTCCCATCTGTACTGATACAGAAACAGGTATAAGAACAGCACATTTTCTGTTTATGCTGGGTGCCTGCACATGGCTCCTTTTGCCCACTCTTCCCTATCTACCCTTTGAGGATGAAGTCATCTGTTCACACCATCTTAACTAGCATCTGCACAGCAATGGCTTATAAGCATGTCTATCCATCCACCTACTCCTGATTGCCTCCATATGGTACTGCTTCTTTTCCTGATTTTGTCTCCAGAAAACTTAAGCTTAATATATGTTCACAACTCAGCTCCTTATCACTCCTCTCAAACACTTTCTGCAGATGAAACTTCTGCCAATATCACCTCCTGTCATATAGGTAGTCTTTTGTGACCCCTTTGCCTGCATTTGAACCATATATTCATGGTATACCCAAAATCCTGTTACAATCTTCCTCCGTGTGTACTTCTTTTTCTAACAGTACAGCTCATCCAATACCTCCATCTTTGTTCAGGCACACACTAAAGAATTAGAAAGGGAGATGGAGATTCATCTGTTTAAATTTAGACAGGCTTCCCTACTTATCCTTAGTCATACTGAAAGTGAAGCAAGTAAATCTCTTTAATATATTAGTATTTATGCTTTCATTTCAAGAATCCTCTTTATCACATCACCTTTAAGAGCTATGCTGGCATCACTGGTTTCAAGCTCTTGGGAGGCAAATGATACAGAGAGAGCTCAAAGGGCTCAATCAGCTGCTACTCAGCATAGCCAGCTGGTACCTAGTGATCTCTGTTCAAAGTTTCTGCAATCTTTATTTACATGGTTTCTGAATGCAAAAGAGTATGGAACAGGAAGCATGCTGGATGGATATGAAGCCATTTTAAAAAATAAATAAAGCATGCTGTTACCTAAAGATAAATAATATATTGGATGTCTGGCTGAAAGAAAAAGTAAAGAAAAGAAATAAAGACATCTGAGTTACACAACTGCATTCTGTATTTGCATTAACAACCTAAAAACAGAGGACCCCATCAAAATTTGACCCAAACCACTATCTTAACACAGCTACTTATGTAAGAACTCTAACATTTAGTACTTTATCACACTTTACAAAAAAAACCTTAAAAATCTTTTAAATCATGGTGAAAAAAAGCCCCACACTAATTTGAGATTGTAAACTACCTATAGGACATTTTATACTCAAATATTCTTAAACTATTTGTTTCAGCAAACCAATTTTGAAAAATATTATTTTGGGGTTTATACTGAAAATATTTCCAAGGTTTATTTAGCACCAGTACTAATTAAAACAGGTATTGTGCTACACTTCTCATCATGTGGTTGTGAGCATTGCTTATAGTGATAAAACAGATTCAGAAATAAGTTATGAAACAAAAAGGAAAAACAAAGACATCCCTTGCAAAGTGAAGGTCAAGAACATCAAGCAAGAAAGACATCCTTACAAAGACCTGTCAAGTCTCTAGCAAAATTCATGTGGAACATGCAAGTTTTTTTAGAAGTTTGCATTTCAACAAAATTAATAACCTCCACAACTATACATACATTGTACATAGTGTTGGATCCTAAAAATATTTTTTTCTGATCATGAATCAACCTAATTATCACGTCTGAATAATTATCAGGGTCTGAATAATCTCGGTGCATCCTAGCATAAATTTTACTAATATACATGTGGGTATCAAGTTGTCCTGAACATAATTTATTGCTACAAAACCTAGATGACCACTTGCATGTAAACATGTACGGTGAAACTCAGCATGGCTTAAAGAGACAGTATTATTTCAGAATGTTCGTAAGACAAGAAAAATCAACCAACCAAAACAAATAAACAAACAAAAATCAAACAAAAAACTCAAACACCTAAAAGGCTCAGAAATTGAAAGTAGGCAAATATAGACGGTTGGAAGCTTTTAAAGTAATAACCGTTTAATCCCTTTTTTTTTCTCAGTGCCATGTGGTTTCCAGTGTACACAAAGTAAAGAGTGAAAAGGTAAAAATAAAACAGGCATACCCTTAATATATTCCAGAATTCATAAATCATTTGTAAATTTAGTCCTTTTATAAAAGAATCCTTATATAAATTGGGGGGAGGGAGGGCATCAATCCCATATATGAAGCACAATTAAAGCCCAACATCACTGACCAATCAAAATTAGTGAATGCACTGCATCTCTCTGCAGTGAGGAGAAGCGACAAGGTAGGCTGTCATTCTGCAAAAGCTGCCCATCGCAAGCTTTCCTCTCAGAAGCACTGCTCTTCTTTTTTAGAAAGCCTGAATCTCAGTGGTGTCTCTGGAGACAAGAAGCCTTCAGTATGTTAAATTACTTTCATTATGTATTTTCAGATGCTTATTGATTCTACCGTAGGAAGAGTGGGAGACTGCAGCAGCCTGTAAACCAGAACTAAAGCAATTGTATACATGAGCAGTATGCTGAAACAATGGCACAGTACAGGCACAAATTTTCATTAAGGTCATTTTTTGAAGATATGCTTATTACCCTCTTTCCCTTCTACTCTGCTAACAAGTGAACAAAATGAATCCCTCCAA
This sequence comes from Peucedramus taeniatus, assembly GCA_013400575.1. Taxonomy (NCBI): domain Eukaryota; kingdom Metazoa; phylum Chordata; class Aves; order Passeriformes; family Fringillidae; genus Peucedramus; species Peucedramus taeniatus. The sequence continues at coordinate 226,266 of WBNO01033422.1, forward strand.
GCTGGAACTGCTTCACCTGCATCGAGAATTTACCAAATCTTTAGTGGAGGTAAGACCTGTTCCTTATTATGATATGCAGAATAATCAACATTAAACCAAATTAAAAATTGGAGAAAAAAAGGCAAGAGATCAGATTCAACTTATATTAAGCAGTAATATATTGTTATATTTAAGACCAGGAAATATTTAAATGCTATTTCCCCTTCCCCATTAAAAATATAATGATAGAAAAATGTTATTCTGTGTGAAAGTCTTATAGAATATTAAGAACCTGTTTTGTTCGTACAACATGAAGACAGTACAGTTTAAGCTCATACAGTATTGGGGAAAACAAGCACATAAAGCAACCGGGAATATGCTTTTCCTCCATCAGCAGTATTTCCAAATATTGGCAGTTAAAGATGTTTCAGATTTATTCAGTTACTCTTCAAAGGATCAGATAATCTGTAATTAGTGCACACTTATTGCTTTATGAAGGTTGGCTCATATGACTAATCTCTGATTGCTCAAGAAATCCCCCTTTTTTGTTGTTTTTTTTTAAACTTACTTCTTTCGTTATCCTGTACATACAATGCATTTATAAAAAGCATGGATTTGCTAAACATCTATTTCAAGAAAGGAAAGTGTAACAGTGTGCAAATTATACAAAAGCGTATTTTTTAAAAGGCTCATTAACTCTGTTCACTTTCCCATTAAAAGACAAGAGAGTTGTATGCATAAACTACCAGCTCACCAGAGCTACAGAACTAAATTTTCTAGCTTTAGTCACAGACGCTCTGCATCCAACAGTTATTGCTTCTAGACAGGATTTTTTGTAACCTGTACTATCTGAAGAACAGGAAACTTGTCCAAAAAACCTAAATCCATGTAAGCTGACAGAAGAATATGATTTTACTAGCAAATAGAGAGCAGGCAAAATTATTTTCTATGTAATCTATAAGGTCCAATTTTAGAGATCCTTTATTCATTAAATAAGAGATATTAGGAAATACATTCTTGCATTACTTTATTTTTGAAATTATAAGCCCTACTTTTAACCTTTTTTTTCCTCCCCTTCACAAGGGCATGCAGCAACTAATTCAGTTTTACTACTGACAATATGAAGAATGCAGTTGACCGGGTATCTTTGTAGCTGTATGACCTACGAGCAGCAGGATGCATCCCTAAAATGTATTCTTAAGACATAAAGGAATTAAAAACAAAACATGGAACACACTTGCATTACCATTTACGTGCATGACACTTCAACAATATACATGGAAGACTAACACATCTGCTCAGATTTTTATTAAAAGAAGAGTGCAATGATTGATTCTTAAAATGGTGAGCATTTCTTAAAGAGGGATTTATAATTTAAAACCAGAATTGTGGAAACTACTGATGCATGAAGAGACAATGAAACATGAAATCCCAAAAGGAGAATATGCATACTTCATCAGCAAGCTGAATAAAGGTTTAACCAAGCTTTTTCTATACTACTCATTAAATAACTTACTTGTCATAATGACTAATGGATATTTTTCTCTCAATTTTATGATGTTATGTGTTCTCCTTAAATCAAAATAAACCAAATTAGGTAACCCAAAGCACATGAACTGGATTTTATGATGTATAGCAACTTCTTTCACTAAGCCATCACTCAAAAGTAATGAGCAGGAATATTACAGAAAGAAATACGCAACCATAAACTAAGGATGTCTACACACACTCTGAAAACAGAGATCAGAAAACATTATTCTTTAAACCTGGAAAATAAAAACAGGCTTCAACAAAATGCAACAGGGGAAGGAAATTAACATCACTTAAAAGAAGGTTTATTTGTTATTGCTGGCTTGAAACTCAGAACAGACACACAGAATATGCCCTGGTCTGTAGAAGTATCTGAGGCAATTAAGAAGTCCTCATGTTTAATCAGAACTTTTTGCTGCTGAACTGCAGGAATAAAAAAAAGGAAAACAAAAAAACCTGCAAGAAATGAAATAAGAGCTCAGCTACCACTTGATTTCCAGGTTACAGTGCGTGTCAAAAATCTCTCAGTGACAGCATGTGTCAGTTTCTGCCAAGCTGCTGCCACGCTGTGCCAGGCCCCTGAGGCACAGAGAACAGGTAGGTGCCCCGGCGCTGCCGCGCGGCGCGGGCTGAACGAGCTCCTGTCCTCTCGGCTCTGCTCCCCTGCACCCGAAACCCAGGCAGTGCAACAAGGAGGTGATGTCTAATCTATTCATGGCAACCTAACACATCTGAGGTTTTCTGCTTTCACAAAATCTCGGTTGCTATAATGTTAGGGTGAGACTGTCATTTGTTTTAGCAAATCTGCTTTTGATTTCTTCCTGGCTTTTGCTAATACAAAAGAACTTCATTTATCCAGCAATGCATTTGGAATGGTTTCTTGAAACCCATTCACAGCCAGGACAGCATACAAGAGGAGATCATATCCCTGAGGGTTAATGTAAGACAGATAGAGGTTGCCTAAATTAGAAATGAAACAAAGCTTTTAAAATATTTCTTGTTTCATTTCACACCTGAGAGTAATACGTTCTAATTTACATTTTTTTTTTATTTTAGAGGTACATGTAAAATAACTGTTGAAGAATACCCAGAATTTTCATCATACAATTTGCAATTAATAGTATTGTTCAACTGAGGCTTTTCAGAACTGCAGATGAAATCCATTTGCATACTGTATCCCAAGTATGCTTAATTCATACTTTCATTTTAAAAGAGCTCAATTTTGTTCACCTTAGTGCTACCCATTTTAATGTATTCAGAATAGAACAAAGGTCGACATTCAAATTTATTTTCATGCCAAATATGTTCCCTCTTAAATTTAAAGCTACCTAGGGAAAAAAACCCTCCAGTATCATAACAAGAAATTGAATAACCTCTCTTCTATTTATTCAATCAATTACAAACTCAAGAGCTGGCTGACTATATAAATCATACAAACATCAGGTATTACATGCAGATGCTATATTTAGAACTTACCCGCATGTCTAAAACTAAGCAGATGAGACACAAAATAAAAAATCTGCTAGATAAAATAAATACCTTTTTGATCCTTATTTATTCCTAAGAGAAACATGCTATGTATGTAAATCTGTTTGGTTTCATTGCAGTGTGTTTTAAAAAAAAAGCACCCCCAAAAAACCCCCCAAAGAGACAATTTTATTTTAAAATATTATTTGCTAAAATTATTCCCTTAAAGATATTCTGGAATAAAATTAAATACTCTTCCATTTCATGTGGGCATAGATTTCTTGAAAAAAATTGAAAATTCAAATCAGAAAAAGGAAATGTAGTATTTTATAATAAACTCAATTTCCCAAACCCACATAAGTTTTGCATTTGAAATTATATATACTTATATAAAGCTGTTGTAGTGGCAAGCATCATACACATAGATGCACAGAAGATTAAAATGAACAGAAGGCTTAAACTCTGTAAAAATCTGGTGAATTACAGAACGTCACATTTCAGTCCACAGCACTACTGTAAACCTTATCAGAAAGAGGTGGATAAATTGGCAGAAATAATTTAAACATCCTTTTTATGATACATAAGAAATAGTGCTCCATGTTCCTATCACTTCTTTTTCCATAAGAGCTTTTTAAAATGATCTTGATCACTAATTTGTTAATACTTAACAACACTCTTCTAAAATGACCCTCAAAGCAATACAAAGGCTATGCACAAAGTATGGTTTGTTCAACAAATGAGCCCTTTGTGAAAAACCACATCACTATAAACAAAGGCTTGCCTCCCTAAGTGGAAGCTTTTCACTATTTTTTCTTTTCTCAAACAAATCCTGCTTTCTTTCAAAAAAGCAAAGACCTTATTCTAGATCTTCAGCCTTTTAAATCCATGCCAATTAAAGCTCTAAATATACTGTAAATGAAGAGTTTGGTAAGAATATTGCTTTTCCTCCATCCTCCTTCCCCAGCATTTATTATCAATAAGTGTTAAAAAAAGAAATCAAATAGTTCCATATTTTGTTTCACCTTTCAGGAGAAAAACCAGCTGCAACAAAAGAATGTGTTTGTCCCCCATTCTGGAAGTCAACATGCAGTCCGAATCTAACATTACGGTTCGAGATGCCATTGATGACATCGATACCAACATGTACCAACCACTGTCATATCCATTAAGCTTTCAAGTTTCTCTCACTGGATTTTTGATGTTAGAAATTGTTTTGGGACTTGGCAGCAACCTCACCGTTCTGGTACTTTACTGTATGAAATCCAACTTAATCAATTCTGTCAGTAACATAATTACAATGAACCTTCATGTACTTGATGTAATAATTTGTGTGGGATGTATTCCTCTAACTATAGTTATCCTTCTGCTTTCACTGGAGAGTAACACTGCTCTCATCTGCTGCTTCCATGAGGCTTGTGTCTCTTTTGCAAGCGTTTCAACTGCAATCAACGTCTTCGCTATCACCCTGGACCGATACGACATCTCCGTAAAACCTGCTAATCGAATCCTGACCATGGGAAGGGCTGTGATATTAATGACATCAATATGGATCATTTCACTTTTTTCCTTCCTGATTCCTTTCATTGAAGTCAACTTTTTCAGTCTTCAAAGTGCAAGTACTTGGGAAAATAAGACACTTCTGTGCGTGAGTACAAACGAGTACCACACTGAACTAGGAATGTACTACCACATTCTCGTTCAGATCCCAATATTTTTCTTCACTGTTATAGTAATGCTAATTACATACACCAAAATACTCCAGGCCCTAAATATTCGGATTGGTACAAGATTTACAACGGGACAAAAGAAGAAAAACAGAAAGAAAAAAACTATTTCTTTGACCACGCAGCATGAGACTACAGATGTGTCCCACAGCAGTGCAGGAAAAAATGTCGTCTTTGGTGTAAGGACTTCTGTGTCTGTCATAATTGCTCTACGCCGAGCTGTAAAACGGCACCGGGAGCGGCGAGAACGGCAGAAGAGAGTCTTCAGAATGTCCCTTCTGATTATCTCAACGTTCCTTCTCTGCTGGACACCCATCTCTGTTTTAAACACCACTATATTATGTTTGGGCCCAAGTGACCTTTTGGTAAAGTTGAGATTATGTTTTCTAGTAATGGCATATGGAACAACTATATTTCACCCTCTACTTTACGCATTCACGAGGCAAAAGTTTCAGAAAGTTCTGAAAAGTAAGATGAAAAAGCGAGTTGTTTCAATAGTGGAAGCAGATCCCATGCCAAATAACGCTGTAATACACAACTCATGGATAGAGCCTAAAAGGAACAAAAAGATTACCTTTGAAGACAGCGAAGTAAGACAGAAATGTTTAGTACCTCAGGTTGTCACTGACTAGATTTCAGTATTCACCAAAATACATCAAATGGAATATTTGAACAAATTGTAAAAAAAATACTGCCAAATAAGAAAAACTTTTTTAACTGTTGGCGAGACTGTATATTTTCAATATATATGTTAAATAGAGTAGGTCTTGTATATTCAATTTCTTCATTATGTAAGATATATGTTGCATGGCTGTTTGTTAGCGTAACACCATGTGTATATTTGTCAAAAATATTCAAGTCCTCTTTTTTTAGAAAATAAATAGCCTTAAAGAAGTGCAAACTTTTAAAAATATTTGTATGGCTCAGTTTCTCTGTAAATATAAAAGAATTTTAAAGCAAAAATTGCACTTGGGAATACTATTCTATAGCACAAATTCACAAATTTTGTACAATATGATGTTTTTTAATTTAATTCATAAACAGCATTGATCAGAGGTATTCTGAATATTATGCAGCTATAACTTGGATGCATTTTGACTTCATATTTAGATATCCCACTTATTTCAATCTTCTCCAGCATGTGACTACCATGCACAAAAAAAACCATTTACAAGATGTCCTTCAGTGAATGGTTCAGATACTTTTGATATGGGGGAAAAAAAATTATGCTGGTCCAAAAATTGACAGTACCCTTAAGAAAAGTAAAAAGTTTTGCATATACAATCTCAGATCCCGAATTTCTATGTGAAAAATATACAACTTTGAATAATTACAAAGGACAGGGCAGGGGTAAAAGGCTAAATGAAGGAAAAAAGCATGGACGAGAAAATTATTTGGTTGATGCTAAAAGACAACCAACTGAATCAGTCCTGTGGAAAAGCTTAGATTTTTCACTCTGACCTCTAGTGTGACACGAGGACCTTTCATACAAGAATTTTTCATTCATACCATCTATCTACACAGATTTGATTGTTAAATGTCACAGCCAAAGTAGAAGATAATTTTTCTTGCTCTTGATAACTTTATTATTTTCCACTGTGTTCAGCTCTAGCCATGCAATTGCCTTGTCACAAACCAATCACCAATACTGCCAGCTACTGTACTCCTGAATTTCCTGGACAGCCATGGCATACCTTTGTTCTACACTGTCTTCTTCAATTTCACCTTAAACCTGCATTGAAGTATCAAGAAGCCCTATGAAGTTATCATCCATAGCACTGTAAGCAAGAATTAAGATATTCATCCAAACATAAGCTTGTCAAGTTGTTTGCACCATGCCATGCTTAAAAATTTCTTAATTTCAATGAAACAGCGGTGGAGAGGGGGAAACAAAAAGCTGCAAAATCAATGAGTATGATTTCACTCCTCTGGTTACATAAACTGATCAGTGTGTCACCAGCTACCAGTATATTTAAAATGCTAATTCTCAATAACTATTATCTTATATAAAAAAAGCAGATCATACCCTTGAATATGAGAGCTAGTTTGACTAAAGTATTACATAAAAAATTAGGATTTCTAAAGCACCTTTCTGAAGTTGCGTATTAAAAAAAGCGTGCAGTTTTAAGGGAACAAAAAGCTCTTTTCCGCTACATAGCTAAATTATTAATCATATGTGTATTGCCAAAACTGGTTTTGTGCTGAAAAAAATATTTGTAATGTACCTTAGTTTACTTGAGCTCATGCCTTAGCTTACCAGAACAGAAAACTCAAAATGGAATACTACAGCTCCATATTCCACAAAGAATAGCCACTTATAATCATGTAAATTCTACCTAGAAATGTTATCTGATTGATGTGAAATGATATGAAATTACTGTGCAACATATATTCAAACATACTTTCATATTTTCACTGGCTTTTTTTGTGGAAACTGGCCCAAAAATACCTGCATTCAACTGTACCCATTTAAAGCACTTTTTTATCCAAGTTATCTCTGATTTCCTACAAGCATTGAAATCCTACATCTTGAGAGGCTGCAGAGAGGAAATAAATGCAGTAAGCTATTTTTTTTTAATCCCATATCCTCCACATTTACCACTTTAAAAAATTCTTTTGGGAATAATTTCTGAAAAGAAATGCACCCAAAATATTTAAGCAGAAACAATTATTCCTTCTATTTTGTACCCCTTCTTCATTGCCCTTTCCAGCTACCCTCTGTATTTTGAACACTAGAAACAGGAGAACCTGTGTAGGGTTAATATCATAACATGATTTCAGTGATTACTAACCTTCCAATAAAGCATTCTTAAATGAAAGATACTATTCATTCATTTAAAAAGAAGGAAAGGGGAAATGATAATGAACAGATTAATAAGTCTACATCATGTCCTTATCTGAAAAAAGCATTTAGAAAAGCTTTCAGACTTGAAAGGTTTCTTGACAACATAACCTTACTTTTTAAAATTAAATAAAACCTTAAGAACTACACATTTAGTGTTAAAAGCTCATTCATTAGAAAATCAGATGCAATGAAGCAGCACTTCATAGCAGAGAAAGAGCAGCTAGGAATTGCCCAAAGAGATTAAGCCCAGTTTTAAAGGCTGTGTCGATCACACTCATTGATTGCCTTTACGAATATAAGCAGGTTCATTTTTACTATTCTTCATCTTCATTAAATTTTAACAAAGGGGACTTATACTACATTGGAGTACACTTTGAGGGCTGCAGAAGAAAATTCTACAAACAGCAGAAAGGAATACAAGTAAGAATATGTGCCACCCTACATACACCTAGAAGCCATCATAAAACAGAACCATACATGATCTGAACCACATGACAGATTTAACACAAGACAAAATAAAAAGTAAATTGTGAAGGCACACCACATATCCTACAGACACAAGAGGATTTCAGGAGTGATATGATGGTGTGGGTGCTTGACAGATAGACTAAAACAGAATGCTAAGAGGCAGCATCGCTGAAGAAAAAAGGGCAAATTTATGCCATAGTATTGTACAATAAGAAGCCCACTACATTCTTAAAAATGATCTCACCACAGTGAATCATTAGTTCAATTACATTTCACACCACTCAGCCTAAGGCAAGCAGAATTGTACAGGACTCCAAAAATATTAATTCCAGCAAACACATCTCAGAAGCACAAGCAAGGACATCTCAGAAACACAAGCAAGCACTGCCAATTTCCACACGTTCTCTGTCTCTGAAGTATTAGCTGGTATCTGACTATGTTGTTCTTTAACTGCAAATGCATTTCCATTCAATTTTACATTGTAAAATGAGGTTATCCCTCACTAAAAATACCAAAATAAGCGGAGTGCAGTGCCAGTATCTATTAGGATATTCAAGAAGCATACCTTCCACACTAGTACATCCCAAACCTGTGAAACAGAAATGTAAACACATCACAAATATCTAGTTTCTAGTACACAACATTTTTATGGATTACAAGGCACGTAATCCACACATGGTCAGAAGTTCTGTTTACTTTATCAGTGCCAAGGGAATAGTAGTCCCTTTTGTACTTTGTAAATATATTCAATTAAAAATGTATGCAGTTGGATACACTAAAGATCAATTCACCTCTCTTCCTCCATTGCTACATAAATACACACATGTATGTCATACATAATTATTATTTATTTGTACACACCAAAAGTTGGGTTTAACACCAGCATCTATTTTTTATTTATATGAAGGAGGTTTGGTAAGAGCATCACTGAACTGGACTGACAGGCACTATATGTCCCACCACACATAAATTTGAATACCCTATCTTCCCCACCCTTGTTAGATTTTTTTCATTTTAAATTAAATAATGCATTGAAAGGCTACAGAATTTACTCAGACAGAAGAACAAAATTTCTGTTGTGTTAACCATTAAATAAACTATATTGCAGTGTACATAGTACTTCGTTTTAAATCGATGTATGTGCTAATCATCAAACTCCTTTGGTAGTTGAATATTCTAGACTTATGTTTGTTTCCTATGAAAAAGTTGCCAATTGCCATAACTCTTCTGAAAGGAGAGAATACAGCATACTTTAGCAAAGTTTCAATGCAGTATTAAAAAATCTAGAATACGCTAAATTACTCTTCTGTTACCCATTATTCAGACAAAATACCTCCAACATACAGCTAAGAACAATCAGCTTCTGTCTTAAAATTTTCCAGCCTTATAAGAACCGAATTCCACTCCTACTTCACACATTCTGCCATTATATCACTGAATGTATTTGTCTTACACCCAGAGGAAAGAAGAATCTGACTCTATAATTACCATCTTTTTCTACTTCACAGAACACTTGTGCAATTCAAGAAGCAAAATGAAATCCAGGGTTTGGGTTTTGTTTTGGTGGAGGAAGATTAAAAAAAAAAAAGAAAAAGAAAAAACACATACTAACTGACTAACAGGAAAATCAAAATCACTCAGAGCCAATAAGTGTTAAAGAAGAAGGATGTGAAAAAGGTGAAGAGTACAGGTCCAGTGGAAAAAGGCAGAAGGCAGAAGGAAGCACTCTAAGGCAGCTACGGCCATCAGGACCACAGAAAGGCAGAGGACAACACCACTTGCTGTGGAAAAAATGCTATCCTTATTTTTTACGTTGTAACAGACAAAAAAATAAGAACTTGTCTTTGAATCACTGAGTGAGATACGTGGTTGTGCCAAAATTGCTGGGAGGAGAGGGAAGAGCAAGATGAACAGCACCTCCAGAAAAGGCTTTTGATTTAACAAAATATACACAGAATAACTGACAAACCAAAAGCATGCACAATTCTATTACCTCCTTTCCTACAGATACAGTACAAAGTACACACAGAGTACAAGGATTACAAGAAAAGACCTGAAAGGTTAAGCATGTGCTCCCAGTGATACATTTTAAAATATGCTATTGAATTTTCCTTTAGTCAGATAACTGCAGTTCATCTGAATGCTTAGAGTGTGTTTCACTACCACAGTATGTTTTCAACTACTGCTTCTTTATCACAATTTAATTATTTTTGTAGAGTAATAAATTGAAGGAAATATATCATTAGGCATCTTTATATTCTTTGCTAAAATTATACTTCAGTGATTATTATAAACTGAAACAGAATGGGAGAAATATCTTCTTGTGTATTTACTTTATAGATTTCTGTATCATCTTGTTTTCCTATTTTACAAAGAAATTCTCACACAATGAAAAGAAATCTACTTGAAATGAAAAAACAGGAGATTTACAATGAAAGTTGTGGGATAGGTACAGAACCTGAAATTACTAAACTGATTCTTCTCATAGTTTGAATTAATTGTATGCTTTGCATATAAGCATTTCTATATCTCCATTCTGATTCCTGACACTGCAGCCAGGCAGGCAGGCTGAGAGCACAAAGCAGTTGGCACACAGCACACTCCTGTTTCCTTTCCAAGATGGGTTTTTGGAAATATACTTTTTGTTTCTGTTACCCTGATATGATCTCTAACTTCCTACCATATATTGTAACAGTTTAATCTGATACCATATCTAATAAACAAATCAATGTCACTGCTGAAACAACATTGCTGTAAAATCTGTCACTCTGGCTATGTCAGTCTGCTATTAACATAGCTCTATTAGCACAGTTTTACTTTTAACTGCACCAGGAACTCTCACAATCTGTTGTGAGATTTTACTTCAAATTAAACTCAATTTCAACTCAATTAGTAAGGGGGGGGGAAAGCACAGAAACTTATTGCTACTCTGTACCACAGTTTTCTTTCAAATTTTATTTCAAGATATTTTTCAGAAATCCCTGTCACAAATAGAGAGAAGAAGGGATAAGGAGGAGAAAAGGACATCTTCCCACATTTGTAAGTTACTACAAATACCAGTGACAATTTGTGTACTACGCTGCATTCACAATGGGCTGAAAACACACCTAAGGCAAAAGAAAATGAGAAAGGAACTCTATTTGCCATGTATGTATCAGCACAAAACAAAAGGTGAGTGTGAGCACTGCTGTTGTAAAACACCTTAATAATACTGAGGAAGATTATTACTCCTGCTAAGAGCTCTAATAGCTAATAAGTGAGACCCATTAATGAATGAGAACAAACAAAACAAAAGACGTGAAAATCAATTGATGAGAGGCTCAATATGACCCAGAAATGTGCACCTGAAGCCCAGAAAGTTGACTGTATCCTTGGCCTCATCAGCATCAAAGGAATCTGGCCAGCAGGAAGAGGCAGGTGATGCTCCCTCTACTCTTCTCTCATGAGACCCCACCTGGACTGCTGTGTCCAGCTCTGGGGCCCCAACCCATCAAATATGTTGATCTGTTGAAGCGAGTCCAGATGGCCATGGAGACACCAGAGAGCTGGAGCAACTCTCCAATGAAGACAGCTGAGAGTTGGGGTTGTTCAGCCTGGAGAAGTCTCTGAGGAGACCTCAGAGCACCTTCCAGTATCAGTGGGACCTACAAGAAGGCTTTTTTTACAAAAGCATGTCATGATAAGACAAAGAGAAATGGCTTCAAACTGAAATAGGACAAGTCTAGATTAGATATTGGGAATCCTTTACTGTGAGGGTGGTGAGGCACAGGAACAGGCTGCCTAGAGAAGCTGTGGAACCTCCATTCCTGGAAGTATTCAAGGTCAGGTTGGATGGGGCTTTGAACAACCTGGTCTAGTGGAAGGTATCTAAGCTCATGGCACAGGGGTGGAAGTAGATGGTCTTTAAGATCCCCTTCCAAACAAAACCCAAACTCTTCTGTGACTCTATGAAGAGAATCTGTGGGTAAAGATTATATGATGGACATATAACCTTCTACAGTCAAAATTATTAAAATGGAGGTATACAACTCATCTGCACTTGCATCAAACAGCAATGAAGTACCAAAAAAGTGCACATGAAGACAAGATAAAGGTATCTTTTAAAAGATTAATATATTCAGAAGCTTCTAATAAATCTTGCCTCAGTTTTACAGCATACAGTGAAGATTCCAGAGCAGTTTAAATAAACTAGAATAAAAGTGGGAAACTTTTGATTCAGTCACTGATTTTTCCTTGTGTCCCAAATTTTTTTCCAGTCAAAAGTTTCTGCAACTCTAGTTTGCTAATCAGGTCTGCTAAAACTGGGCAAGGGGGGAAACTTTGAAATTGTAGACAACCTGTCATAGAAACAGTATGTTCTCAAAATAATAGGAAGTTCTTTCTTTTAATGAGGCTAGGTTTCCACATTTTTCCCTGAGATTACATGAAAAAAGGTATGAGACCCTGCTGGTTTTCAGCAAAGAAGGTCTAACTTAAAGATAACAAAGCCAGTAATTAGACTTAATGCCTGTAAATAACTGAAGGTTGGACCTGAAAGGTAAACACATAAGACAACTGGACTATTTTATGTTTCAAACAATAACTGAGCAGAGTTGATGAAATGCTTAAACAATATTTGAAAATTACGTGTACGAGTTGGGCGAGAAAGACAAAAAACAATCCAGTGAAAACAGCCTATTTTTAAAGCTGTTTCCTCTGAAGAAGGAACTGACTCTACATTTCTCATTACTTTGTGTTACATACTGTAACATCTTCACTGATCTTTTAGGCAAGACAATAGTAACAATAGTTACAGGGATAACTAGTAACAATAGTTACAGGAATACTGGCTCCCATCCAGGGCCTGAACAACGATCAGTCTTCAGTCTTCTTTTCATACCTATTTGGTTAGACTTTTTTAACCAGAACTGGCTATACTTTAATTAGAAATGAACAGAATAAAATCGGTTATTATGTTTAAGATTTGAACAAACAGTATTTACTTGAAGAATTACAACAAAATTGTGTATATAATCCAATTTTTCAATTATTTTATACCTCTGAATTTGCCAGGCCTCATTTTCCAGTCCTTAGCTCTTGCCATTTCTTTCCCTCCTAATCCAAGAGCCCTTCTGCGGTCCTTTATTTTCTCCCCATGAATGCACCTCTACAGTCTAAATCTTCAAAAAAAGGGCCCACTTAATCACCCACTGTGACATGTATAATTGCATTTATTCACAGGTAACCACAAAACTATTTTTATCTGTAGAGCACAATTCCCTACACCATCTGCACAAGTGCAGATTTGTTTGACATAACTGCCTGAATGCAATAACAGGAACAACATTGGTAAAGCAATCCCAGCAAGGACACGGTCCAATTCCAAAGCTTTACAGTTTAGTTACCCCTGTTTCCCTCTTCCAGCTCCCCTAGTAACAAAATCATCTACTAAGAATGTAGAGCAACTGTGAGGTGAGAAGAATATGGCTCATTTAAATACCTGCTTTGGGGAAAAATAACTTAAAGGGAGGTTTAAGTCATTTAAATTTATGCACATAAATCTATAATGCATCTACACAATTTCTTTAATCAATTCAGTAAGCAAAACACACAAATTTGTTTGACAACACATATTTTCCATAAAAAGGTAATTTACTATCATTAATTCAGCTTTACAGCCCTGAATTCTTCTTTCAAATGAATTCAACTTGCCTACTATTTTTTTAGAGTATCTTTGTATCTACTTGACATTGATATCAATAGAAATACCATCTCCTGAATGCTGGAACAACACAAGCTGGACTTCCTTCTTCCCTATTCAGTAAGGAATTACAGACTAATGCCACTGAGAACTTAGCACTTTTGTGTAACATCCTTGTTAGTTGTTGGTATTCTTACTCTATGGAAGAACAAATTACCCTGTCTTCAAAGAGAAAACAAGAGCACTTACTGAAAAATCCTCCTATTCTCCATCTTTATGAACAATCTGGAAACAAGTACATTAATAAGTTTATTTCATGATAGGTGTCTTTCTGCTTCCAGTCAGTCATGGATTTTTTTTTTTTTTTGGCAGTATTTTAAAATTTTCATATTTATAATCTATATTTGCAATGCATTCTGTGGTATTTATACATTGTTTTCCAATTGTAGTTGTTGTCTTTGCTTTGTCACTACATTAGAACAGGCCTTCAGCCAGGAGTATCCTCTTTCTTGATTGCCAAAAAGCCAGTATTTCACAATCTAATATTGTCTTCTCAGCAAGCTTTCAGCTTTCAAGTTTGGCTAAATACATTTGCCCCACCTACTGAACAGAAGATCCTCTGCAATGGAAAATCAACTCTTTTCAAAACGAAACACTGAACACTGGGTCTATTCTCAGTTTGCCCTATGCATCACAACTTGCCACTCTGGCAACAAGCAGCTTCCAAATCCAGTAAGTTTGTTTATTTTAAGAGAACACAAAATAACATTTCCTATGTTAGAAATGGGTGACTTAAGCACTGTCTGCAGGGGACAAGTAGTCTAGGCTCCCAACACTGATCTTCCACACTTTTCTGAAACATGCAACGATTCAGTTTTTCGGGTTTAATTCAGTGGGTTGTAACATCTTTTGGGTTTTGTCAGCTGACTTTCAGGTACTTCTACTGAAATTTCTCTATGATCCTCAATGAAATTTTCTGAAAATTATACATTATCACCATTATTTGATCTTCTAGTAATTATTCTAATTCAATGCTCACTTCTTTCCTTGGTCACGACAAGTCACCTATCCATTTTATCCATTTCTATTCTCTCTCACTCTATTGCTGAATCTGTGTGTTCAAAAAGAAATAAAAACCACTCTGTTTTGTCAGTCATACAATACTGAAGTGTTATTTTTGAATGAACCATGCTCCTCTTCTGTTCAACCACTGGGTTGCACACTAATAAATGCTTCAGTCTCAGCAGAAAGACAAAGATCAATATTAGAAACTGCTTATCAGGGTTATTTCTTTGACCACTAAACAACTGATTTCACCATCGGCCATAGACAAACAAAATTCAGCTAGCCTCAGCTAGCATCCCTAAAAAAAAAAATGTGTGACATTTCTCCACACCTTCCCATGGACAAGTGATAATCTATTGAACTCAAACCGCCAATGTGATCACCTTAGAGATCACAACTCTAGTTCTGGGAGAACTAACCTGCAGTTTACTATTGAATCTCCAAGTATATAAATGCTCAGAAAGAGTGAACAGAGAAAGTTATAAATGCCAATTCCTACCAGAGCTTCAGACAATGCCAATGCATACTTAGGCAGAAACATAAAAATGCAACTTCCCTGAAGAACTTCCACCTAGAGCAAAACAGACAACTGAATCCATACTGTTTCAGATGTACCATTCCAGCTGTAAATGGAACTAGAGAACTAAATGTTTCCATTCTGTGTCACCAACTTAAGAACACTAGCTCTTCGTTGTTTACTTAAACTTTTATGCCTGTGGAAATAGAGTAAGAATATACCACAGATTTAGAGATGACATCACTCTGTTTTGTTGATATCCCTGCTTTCATTTATTGTTTGGAATTATGTCATTCAACTTGTCTTTCTCTTCATGACCATATACACACAGCTTTTGCTTTGTTTATGTAATATGTAAGAGATAATGCAAATTATTTTCAAAGTCTTGCCATCTACTCATACTCTCTAAAAATGTACAAGTTGCAAAAAGATAATCTCTCAAAGACTCACCACTAACTTCTGTGTCCCTTCTGTTCTCTCAGTCAAAAGCACTTCTTTTAATCTTTTTTTTTTCACCTTCAGTCTGGTCTTTTTTTTTTTTTTTTTTTTTTTCCTAATACAGAGTTTTTAAAGTCAGTGCACAAAAATTACTAGATTCAAAGGCAGACAGAGCTTGCGGATATCTTTTGGTCTTGCTAGTTTTTGTATGTCACCTGGAAACAGAAATCCAGAGCTTTTCTTTCTACTTTTAATTATGTAGTTCTATTGAATAAGTATGACTATCCAAAGTAACAATACTTTTTCTCAAAACTCAAAGATGCCCTAGGACCTGTACTAGTTACATAATCATAACTGCTTCAAACCAATAAAAAATAAAAAAAAATTTCTCTGAATTAGCATTTACCCTGCATTTGGCTGAACACAAGCACTCATAAATACAAGCCTGTGGGGCTGGTTCTCTCATATCCTTTCATATCTCCACTCTTATAATACACCTTAACTAACAAATACAAAAATACTTACTGTTCAAACACTTGGAAAGATCAATGGGTAAAGCAAAAACAAGATCCAAACCTTGCTGGAATGCCATCCTTCTGGTGGGGAACAAATATGTTTTAACAGCAAAACAGAAACATGGTGTAACTCCTTACTGCTCTATAGGGATACTTTGAGAAGAGAGCAGAAGGAGAATTTTCTAATTAGAGAAACAGAATACAAGTACAGTTTTCAGATTTCAGAATTACACATTTAAATTCACTAATTGCAAAATAAACAAACAAAAATTGGAAAAAAAAAAGAACTATGAGACCTGGCCTTTGCATTTAAACCTATTAATGAAAAAGGATGGTGCAATTGCCAAGATCATCTTCCACAATTTCTCTTTTCATCACTTCTTTCATTCTTCATTTCCGATCAGTTCTTCTTTCAAAATTCCCAAGTTCCTTTATTTCAGCATTAGGTGACACTACAAACCCCACATACATCCTCTAGAAGGCAAAACCCCAGACCATCTGATGTATTACCAAAGCACATGGAAAACACTGCAGTCACAGTAATTTTAAGAAATAAGAAGTACTGGCTTAATCTCAAACACTGAGCTGAATATGCTACCAATGCCAACACTATTTGTGCCTCATGTGCCTGTCCATAGACAGTTTAAATGCATAATAATTTATCAACTGCATGATGGGTGCAGTTATTCTGCTGTCCTGACAATAATTCATCTCCAAGCAGAAAACACTTTGTGGCAATCCATCATGTTCCCCCTCCCCTTCCTTAGTTATTGTCCACTCTCATTTCTTTCCCACTGGAGTCCTCTGAACTGTTAGAAGCAAATAAACCAAGAGCTGTCAGGCCCTAGATTTTACTCCACACCTGCTGAAGCCTAGCTTAATGTAATACTAGCCTTCAACCAAAGCTTCTATACATTAGATCATACAATAAAAGTCATAACTGATCTTAATAATGAAATAGCAGAAATCAGATTTAGGGAACAGATGACAGGGAGTTGGAAAGAGTAAAGCTTTCCAGAAATATAAGGAACAAAAGGTGGGGACATCTGTAACTGTAAAAGAAAAAAGCAAAAGACAGAAAATAGTCTTTGATGGACCTGGAATACGGATAAAAACTTTTAGAAATACTCCACATGCTACAGCAAAAGCAACTTGAACACATGATAATTAACTTCTGACACAGCCTTACTACGGGGCCGTCAGTAACATATCATTAGGAACAGGTTAACACCACAACACAAAGGGGAATACTAAACCCATTTTAAAACATCTGACACACAGACCCCTCCAACAAGGTCTATGTACTTGAGACTAAAATTACCAAACACTTAATAGTATGGCAAAATCAAATTTTTTGAGTAGTTACAGCTAAAAGATTAATCTCATAAATACCAGAAATCAACTTAATGCCTACATAAAAAAATAGTTTCACTTAATCCAGCAAACTTGAAACTTGTTTATGGTTGTTTAATAGAAACTAGGCATGAAGAAATTCCAGAATTACAATTATATTTGGATTCTTCTTCTTGAACTGCATGCATAAAGAAAATTAAATTCAAAACCCTGGTAATTTAAAGGATATGTTGAAAAACAAAATTGCAACAGGATTTTTTTCTTGCATCAATTCAAACTTAAATCTTTTCTCTCGTGGGCCTGTAATTTAGTGTCTTCCACTGAAATGGTTAGAAAAAGAATGCATGCCAGAGATTAGGTAAAACATGTTAAATATTTACATAAAATGCTTTGTCTAACATCAGGTTTCCAAGCTAGGAATCCTAGTCATAGCAAAACATAATTTGATGGTAAAATCTGTATGCTCTGTCTGCCTTGCTCAAAGATAAAGAGGTCTTACACTATTGGCCTCTTAATAATGAAAAATTTTATTAAGTTTTTGAAAGTCATTCTATTACATGCACATTAATTCAGTATCTTAGAGTCAACGGTTCAAATTAATGAACTTGTTACATACTACCAAGATTCTACTTTATTTCAAAAGCCAACAAGAAAAAAATTGACCTTCCCACCAGAAAGGTTTGTTGGGGTTTTTTTTGCCTGGAATACTACGAATAAAAATTTGCACATCAAATTTTTGCATAATCTTCCATCTTATGGCAACAGAATCTCACAAAAAAAATAACAAAGCAACTGAAAAGGAGCACCATGAAATTCAAGAAAATGGAGATTACATTCAGCTACAGAAAGGCACAGTATCTTTTAGTCCAGACCATTTCAGTCAAGATCTGGCAGTGTTACTGTTAACACCACCGGGGAGAGAAGAAAAATGTTTTAGCAGGATATTTGCACTTCCTATGGATGCAGATGCACCACCTGAAGCAGTGGCACTAATGCAGATGGCTCTGAGCCAGTAACACAATTCAGTCATTCTCAGCAAGACTAATTACCCCAGGCAAAGAGTCATGCAATCAAAGCCATGTAATTTTTATTAATCAAATCAGTTCACTTACCCCTACAGAACAATGCATTGTGCTACAGACATATGCTATATTATTTTGGGGGACATTAGGTATTGCACAAGGCAGAAAACTGTAAGGCATCTAAGTCCCTCAGCAAAAGTACCATGAAAGCAACATTTCCCTGAAGTTTGATGAGTGTTGATTCTTATGAGAAACTGTGTACAGCAGTATTAGTATTACCAAATCTGTCTGCTCTGTGTACTAGCAGAGAAAGACTTCATTGACATGACAGTAACCAAGTCCATCCTCACTTTAACAGCAATCAACACAAGATCTGGCTTGGCAATCATACACTGTAAATTATTGCTTGGAACAGAGAAAAAAAAAAATGAAGTTCATCACTGAGCAGGATACAGGAAGAAGGCGGCAGTGAAAGAGAGCTGCCACAGGATCCGTGGCAGGTGTTCAGACAGTTTACCATTGCAAGTTTAGTAATACTTGCATACAGATACATAACACATATTGAATGTTACTGCAAAAACTGCAGCAGCTAAAATGAAACAGCTTTTAGACAACAATATTTAACCTGAGGAACAAATATTGCAGTCAGCCAATCTGCAATTACTTCAGAATAAGTCACTGTGTATTAGCTAAACTACTTATGCTATTTTAATACTCAATTAATAAGGTACACCGTGGAAACCACAGGTAAAGGTAATTGCACCTTGCAATAGATAGGGCTAACTAGTATAAAATAAACTAGTTTAATACTTACTACTAAAATAACAATTTAAAACTGTTGTTTCCTGAATACTAACTAGTAGTGCTTAGTATTTTGATAAACACATAACAATATTCATCACTCATCCCAAATACTAAAAAAACTAAAAGAGAAATAAAGTAACATCTTTCTTAAAAACAGTTGGACAGCTGGTCTTCTTTCCCAGCAAAGGGGAAAAAAATTAGATACAAGACACATTCACATAGTCAGTATTACCTTCTTTTTCCTGCTCACTGCATTCTCCTAGACATAATACCTTTTGAGGGTCAGTTTTTGCAGTACTCAAGTAACACAATGAACTATGTGAAGTTTATGTGAATGTCAGCCACAACTAGAAGAGAAGTAATTTTGTCAGAGGGTTGAGATGAAGGTCTTTGAGGAGATTTATCTATCTCTTCTAAAGGACTGATAAGAAGAGGCTGAAGTGATGGCAGAAATTTCCAGTCACACTGTCCTAATCATATTCCAGGTGGTATCTGGGAACAGTGCCCAACAAACCAACTTGTGAAGAACATTTTACATCAAGCATTCCAATTTTAAAAAAACCAAACAAACAAAAAAATTGGGGAAGGAGAGGAACATCTCCAAGAGACACAAAGGACTGGGAACAGATCACCTCACTGAGTCCTCCTTCTTCAAGGCAAAATCATCCCTATCTAATTATCCCTGCTTGTTGTAGAGGAGTTGAACTAGATCAGCTTTAAAGGTTCCTTCCAACCCAAGCTATTCCATTACTATATTATTTCATTCCTGGTAAATGCTTTGTCTAAAAAACTTTAAAAAAGGCTTCAAAGACCACTTTACAGCTCCCCTGAAATTATAATTCCTGGCAGAACTCTTTCCTAACATTTTAGAAAAATTCTTTTGCTTCATTTCAGTCCCATTACTTAGTGTTTAAATCACAGTGCATATGGAGAGCCATTTATTCCCTTCCCATCAGAAAAATCTTTGTTTATCTGAAGAACATTACTCTCTCTCTCACTCCCCTCTTCTCCAAACCACACACTTTGAGTTCCTCTACCCAGTGACCATCCTCAAGACCTTCAGCCACCATTGCTGCTTTGCTGCTGTGCTTAGGAGCTTCTTCAACTAACATACATCTTCCTTCAATGAGGTGCCTCAAAAGGGACTTGATATTCTGTTTGAAGCATGAACAAAAGATTGTTTTCTAGTGCCTTGCACACAACACCCTTCCTTATAAAGATCAGCACAAACTTCATTGCCGACAATGTCACACTGCTACAAAATAAATGACCAAGTGGCTTGCACTCAATTTGTGAGGAACTATCAACCCTCTCAGCAGAACTGCAATCCTTACAGTCATTTCTCCTGTTCCCCCTCTTAAGAGTAACTATTTATTGTGAGGACTTAGCACTTGTTTGAAAGAGAAATAAAATCAGTTCAGGTAAGACGTATCTCCAATTCGCTAAGAATATTTTTCATTCTAATCCTGTTTCCCATCATACCTCCCATTCTTCTCTGCTTGATTATTGGTAGTAAATTTAATAAGGATATATGCCATATTACATCACTCAAATCATTAATGAAAATACAAGCCAGCTACAGAACATGTTTTAACAACACCCTGCTTGATATATTGCTGGGTAAGTGAACAACAGATGAAGGCTTTTGGGGTACAGCTTTCTCTGAACTTCTGCATTCACTGCATGACATTTTCATCTGGATTCTATTGCCAATCCTGTAGTGTGACACAGTGTCAAGAGCCCTATTTAAGTCAATGGTGTCAAGAGCCCTATTTAAATCAAACTACAAGACAGTCATTGATCTCTCTAGTCCCAAGGCCTGTTATGCTGCCAACAAAGAAAATACGGTTGGTTAAACAGGATTCATTCTTGATAAATCTGTGTGTCCTATTATTTAACAGCACTCTTATATAGACTCCAACAAATAGTTTATTTATTCTAGAGTTCCTGTGCTTAAGGAAGTCAGGGTAGTTTGAATTGTCTAAAATAGGTGGCAGTAAGGTCTATTTTCAATAAAACAAGCTCTCCATTAGATTCTGGAATCTAATCTCTTCCCCCAGAATTCACAAAAATAACCACTTAGAACAAGATTACTCTGAAAAGCATCTGAGATACATTAGGATAAATATACATATTGTTCATATTTGTATTTATGAATATTATAAATCTTTATATACATACAGATGCTATTAGATACATGTGTGTATACATACATATGCTATATATATATATATGTACACAAAGGAACACGCTCTCTTTTCCATGAAATAGGCCCATCAGCAACAGAGAACAAGAAGGAAAAAATACTTTTTAGGCTCATAATATTTGGGAAGATATTGCTCTAATTAATGATAATTTCAAAGATGGGGAAAACACAGACAATGTTGTCTCCCTCTATCAAGCACTATTTTATATTAGTACATGAAAGAAACTGGGTGATGATCTGCAGTACCAATGATAACTTCACAGTCTTTACAACAGTGTTCCCTTTCAGTGGAAACTTCTGGTACTACATGTAGCAGCAATACCAGAAAAGTGCACTGAAAAAGAGAAACCTGAATAGTGGAAAAGACAAGGTCCCACAATGCAAACCACATTAAGACAGGCATTTTCCTCCTTCCATTGCCTCTAATTCTACTCTAACAGATGTATCAGCTTTTTTCTCTTTTAAATCATGTATAACACATACTGTTTACCCTAGAAAAGTGCTAAGTCAAATTTTTCACATCCAAGGTTACCATTGTGCAGATGTCACTAGTTCTGGGGTACATTTCAGAAGACCAGCCTACCAACACCTATATTATACCAGCTACAAAAAGGCCTTCCAGGCATAGCCAAATTATTTTTTTCAAATTGTATTTCACCCAGTATCATATAGTCCCTAACTAATTTCAGTTTTCTCCAGCTCAGAAACATTTCTTCACAAGCTGTATTTCTTTTAATTTCCCTTAGATCTTGTATTGTGATGTTAAACCTAAAAACTGGCCCAGGTAAGCTTTGCTCCCTCCTTATAAAGGATTTTACTGGTTTTAGCAAGGATTGAGTTAATTTTCTTCCTAGTAGGTGATAGGGACTATGTTTTGGATTTGTGCTGGAAAGTGTTATAGCACAGAGATGTTTTCATTATTGCTAAGCACAGACAGAGTCAAGTCTTTTTCTGCCTCTCACCCCACTCCACCAGTGATGAGGCTGGGAGTAAACAAGGAGTTGGGAGGGGACACAGACAGGTCAGCTGAGCCCAACTGATCCAAGGGATATTCCATCCCATACAGTGTCATGCTCAGCATATAAAGCTGGGGGAAGAAGGAGGAAGAGGGGCACATTTGGAGTGATGGTGTTTGTGTCCCTGTCTGATGGAGCCCTGCTTTCCTGGGTATCACTGAACACCTGTCTGCCCATGAGAAGTGATGAATGAATTCCTTCTTTTGCTCTTCTTGCATGGCTGGCTTTTGCTTTACACATTAACCTGTCTTTATATAAGCCCATGGGTTTTCTCACTTCACCCATCCAATTCTCTGCCCCACCTGAGCAAGCAAGAGGCTGCAAGGGCTTGGCTGCTGGCTGGAGTTAAAACACAAAAGGCACACAATACATACATAGCATTTTCTCCATTTTAGCTACACCTCAATAACTGACAATATTTTGTTATTTCTTTAGAAGTATTTAGCTTTATAGTAAGGTCATAGTTCTATCTTTGCCCGTCCCCTTGAGTTACATGGAAGGCAATGTTTTCCTGGTAAAACTTCCATATTGAAGATACCTGAAACTGTATTTTAATAGACTCCTTCTCCTTCATTTTATGACTGCACAGCTGAGCCACACACTAAGCCTGAGTTTACAAAAGACCAAAATTGTGGCTGGTGCAAGAATCTGCGTTGAAATATTATTTATTTGGGAGAACATTTAAGCAAACAGATTTACTTGCTGAGACATAAATTGTAATACAAGCATATATAGGAATTTATTATCATTAAAAGAAGTTCAAGCATTTATATGAATGATGATGACATCATTTATAAGTATTTAACCAGGAAAAGAGAGAAATCCTTTCTTGTCCAGAGCTAGCTCTGTAAATGACAGATGGAATTACTGTGTCCAGACTTAAACTGGCCTTTTGCTGCACAACTCAGAATTTTTTCATCTCCATCTGATAAGTTACTGGCCACTGTTAAAGACAGTAATTTCTGTATACCCACATGGAAGACAGCTGATATTTTAATGCCTGCAAAATTTCTTCTGTGAAAGGGAACTGTATATAGTGTATAATTTTCTTGTCACATTCTATTGTTTAATCTTGCTTAGGAATGTTTCTTTTCCACTTCATAAAATATTTGTATTAAAGTACCACCAAGAAGTGGTGGTACTTTAATAGTCAGAGCATATAATTCACAGCATTAGGCACTGTGTGACATCTGAATATTGGCCCTTTTTTTACCTATGCAAACACTGAAGTGGATTGTATAAAAAGAATTAGCACTAGAGAAGCAGCTAATTGCTTCCTCTACTTTTCTAGAGAACCCAAAGTATGTTGGAAGGTAGAAGAGTTGCAGTAGTCTGGGGTTTAATTTTATATAAATATATATATATACACATACACACACACAAATCACTTTTAATTTCTAAAACTACATAGGAAATTAGGGGTTTTTTTACTGTGTCAAAATGTGAAGTTAATTTCAAAGAATGTGAAACTCCAACACAGAGGAATTTCAGATCTAGTTCAGCTCTACGGAGAGATCTCGGTCAAAACATTACCAAATGCTTTCAGAGAAAGCATCTTCCTAACATCATACATTGAAGCTGGAGATCTGCAGACTACTAGCAACTTTAGGCATACAGAAAAAAACTGTTTCTCACTGCTTCTCAGTAAAAGCTATTGTTTCTTGTAGTTCCTCTAATTGACACTTATTTCTACCTAATTCAAATATTTTATATATTTACCATAGCCCTTCCCAGCACTGCAAAATAAACTTCAATATACAACTAAGTAAAAGCTGTGACTGAACTAACACAGATTAGCTACAGGAATATATGTTAAATACATACCTAAACACACATATTTGTGTCCCCCAAACATACACAAAGAGTGTAGCAGTACATAAAAAAAAAACTTGACAGTTATCTCAAGACTCTGCACAGAATACCTTAGAAGCAATGAAAGGTATCTTTTACCACAGCAAGTGCAAAGCTTTCACAGTAACATCACAGGGCTGAGTTTGACAAAGCAGAAATTACTCTGCACCACACGTACAACAGAAAGGTGATAAACAATGGAATTATTTTTTCCTTGAACAAGAGATGAAAGGGATATTCAGGAATATCTGCTAAAACCACAGATCAGTATTCATCTTGGACATGAAAGCAAGCCTCTGTGACACAGAGGTGCCTATCCAATACCAGGCTTTCACACCACCTATTTACTACCGTCAGATGTTGCAGCATTTCCCCAGGCCTCCCAAAGCTTTCATATCTCACCAGCTGAACTGCCAGCACCCAGTGCTGTTCCCCATGCATCCCACCCTCCTGGCACCACAGAGCCCTCCATCACATTTCCCATCTTTCTGGAGCACAGCACATCCACAGCCCCAAGCCACCACATCCCCAGTGCTCTCCTGCCACACACCACCAACACCACCTCTGCTAGAGATCTCCCACCCATCCCAATGCTTTCCAAGTCCAGAAGCACAGCACAGCACTTCCCCAGCCATATTCCACACTCCACCCTCCTGCTGACTCCCAGAGCAGTACCCTGACCCACGCTGACTGCAGCCCCTGCGCTTTCCTCCCCTCGGAACAGAGCTACCCCACACCCAGCAGTCACTGCCTCTCCACAAGGGGAGACATCTCCAATTCCCTGCACCAGCATCTCCTCGGGGAGTGCTCCCTTCCACTCCGGTGCTGGGAGGCATGGCCAGCTGGGAAGTAGGAAGAATGCAAACCAGCCAAGGTGGGCAGTAGAGGGTGACAAAGGACAGATAGCCAAAAAATGAAGGAGGGATGCAGAGGGAAAGGTAAGAGAGAAGAAAGAAAGAAATACCAGGAAAGAAGATGGAGAGAGAAGTGACAGTCGACAAGGTATTTTACCTGGCCATAAACCATCCAGAACTAAGGATTAAGGATTAAATTAAGGACCACAAGCATTGGCTACCCCCACGGACTGTAGGACCAAATTCAAAAGGGTCGCATAAGGGAACATATTTCCCTTCATGTTCAACAATAATTACTCAGACTTTGCTAAGCTTCAGGAAAACACCAAGTATTTGAAAACAAGAAACTCAAAAGACTGAGGCACTAAGACAAAAGAAAGTGCAAGGTCTTGCTTCTTTAAATGGTGAAACAAAAAAAAAAAAGTAGAGAGGAAGAAGAGTAGGAAAAAGTATTTTTATCAAAGAAAGAAATCCTAAAAACTACACTAAACATCTCAGGTTTTACCACTAAATTGTACTAATTTGTTTAATAAGATCAAGCACTCAAATTAATCCTGCAACAACTGCAATCCAGGTAGTTAACAGACAGTATTATTTTCTGAAGATTATATTCTGAAGATGTAATGGTAGAGCAAAATGGAAAGAAAAGTAAAAAGAACCTGAAAAAATAGTCTACCTTACAATGATACAATTGGCGCTTAAGTGCTTGAATCAGACAGATATACTAAATAAATATATAAACTTTCTATTTGCAACACAGCATTTGCCAGTTATAGGACTAAGTCATTGTCTAATAATTTTTTGATCACACAGTATAAAAAGTGCAGTAGTGACAAATATGCAAAATAAACTTCAGGATGATTCTGAATGTTTGATAGCTCAGCCCTCCCACAACCTATTTTTGCAAGTTGGAATTTGAATACCATTAAATCAGAGGAGAAACAGTTGGCAAGATACCATATACAACACCACCAACTGATCTCCAAGACTAATGGGATGCTCCTCACTGCATCCTGCAGCACAGTGTGGAATATCCCAAGCTAGCTCAAGTATAGAAAACATTCTAGCAAGGTAACATGAGCCTTCATGAAAACTATCTCATTATTCTTCATAAAAGCCAATAAAATAGAGGGTAAATTAGTCACTACTGCAGCAGAACACTTCCAGTATCTGAACTAGGTTAGGTATCTGTATATCATACCACCTATGGCTTTCATAAAAGTCACTCGGCCAGTATCTTTCTTTTAGGACATAAACCGTAATTTAAACTATGCCTTATCATAGTGCAATGTCTCCCAAAAGCTAAATATATATCTGCTGCCTCTGAGGGTGTTTTATAGAAACACAAACCAGTATAAAATTGCTTCACAAAAAAATTGTTGCCCAAAAGAACACTGGTTATTATCATAGAATTTTCACATTATTAAATACCTGTATCTAGATAAGTCATACGAAAAAATGTAAAGGACTAGTAAGTTCTGTCAATGCCACTTCTCAATTCAAATCAGGAAATAGAAAGCAAAAACCACAGTAAAAAGTTTTGGGTGTTTCTTTAAGTCAAACACTAGCGTGAGTCATGTGAGCACAAGCTAAAAATGTATCTAAAAGTAATTAAGAAGGACTCACCAAGCTCATTGAGACTCTGGGCAGCTTTTGTTATCTCTCTGCTTCCTCCTTGCAGCTGTCCTTGAAGTCTCTTACTGAGATACAAGATGCGTATTATCCTCCGCAGCAAGTCACAGGCAGCCTGCAGGGAAATTGTGGCATTAGGGGATATTATCAGTACATTACAATCACATAATACCAGCACTCAAATGTGGAAACATCTTAACCAAAAAAGGAAATGTGAATGTGAATAAAAACAAGAAACTTTAGAACACTGAAATCCCTTTTTTTCCAAAAATTTTTAATATGATTCTATGTTATATAAACAAAGAATTTCAGAAGCTGATAATTATAGTCATGGGGCTACTGAGATTATTCTGTCACTACCCACGCAAAAAACAAAGGAAACTCAGAATCCCATGACACAGGTATGTTCTATTTCCAATTAGAAGTGAACTTTATTTTACCTTGTGCATCTCTCCTCAATACCCCTCCCCTCTTTAAGCTTTAGCAAAGTTAAGAAGTTGGCTTTGCCAATCAAATACTCATCCAAAAGAAGCAAAATGGCAGCACTTCAGAAGACAATAAAACTTAAAGACTGAATTATTATTACAGATATTGACTCTTATGGTAGGCATATATGTAAAAACTAATTCTCAGTAAAACTTTCAGAAGGCCAGTTACCTTCATTCAGGCAACTGTTAGTTCATATTCTTTCATATGCTTATTAAAATACATGGCATTCTTGGTTAAAAATTAGGAATATGGACGTATACATAAATTTTTAGGAACCATATTCATGTGTGCTTTTATTAGCACCCAATTAGAATAACAGGGATTGCTGACATCTGAATCAAATAGTTTCATAACTTTTCACTCAACTAATATATTGAAATACATGCTATGGGAACAGCAACATTCTGGAGTGACTAACAACTAAAATAGAATTTAGAAATGCAACTCAGATTTCAGTACAGTCATAGGTACAGTCCAAAATCTGCAATCAGATTAACAAGGGTGGCAAGTGAGAAATTTGGAACAAGTATGACATAGTTGTTTGGAGCTATTTTCCCTGGTACTGAAGGCAAAGTCTCCTGAAGTATTAACCTTATGGATATCAAAATTAATTTTAAATTACTTTTAAAAATATTTAGTGTCCAATAAGACTTAGAATCTCCTTTTCAGACTCAAGTTCATTTAATGAAAACTGAAGTTGGAGTGCACATATGAAAACATATACAAGTGAATAATTTCAACCAATATCCACAGCAGACTGTACAACCTGGCAGTCTCTTCCCTACACCAGCACAAACTAACAAATCCACAAACATTTATAGTTGAATTTTATTAAACATCTAGACAAAACAAAAAGGAAAAATTAGAAAAAAACTCACTGAGGCAAATCAGGGAAAGCCCAATCACTCTCACTGCTTTGGGCTCTCTATCACAGTCTGAAGTGCAAGTTTTCGACGCATTCTGTGATAACTTAACCGCAAGATTTCTATTACACTTAGTGAGAACTAAGTGGAGCTTATCCTGCTTTGAGAGATTAATGTATTAATTTTTTTATTAATTCATTTCTTTAATTAGAATAATCTTGATCCGCATATCACTTTCAGATCTGTGAACAAAATTTCTGCAAGACTAATCAAAAATAGCTTCTAATACAGTGCACAATGCTTCACCAAAAGAGAGGGCATAGTATTACTACTTTGCTTTCAAGATTAATTACTGTCTAACCCAGTTATATACCTCTGGCTAATGCTCTTCCCCAGGAATTCACCTTCTGTTATTTTCAAACCACCTCTTACTTTACACACCAAAAGAGTATTTCTTTTTTGTTGAATTGTTGCTATTATTTCCTGTCCCAAGAAACAATCTTTTAAAAGAGAGTAAGAGATAGGAGAAGTTACATTTAGATACAAGAGCAAAAAAAAAATTTAATTTCTAGCCCTGGGAGTTAGTAGGAGGAAAAAAATCCAAAGATACTGAAGATGCACACTAAATTTTGTAGTGATTTCTACTGCATTGTACCCTTGACAAAGATTCTGTTTCATTCAAGTATTTTCATTTGTGTGAGCTGTCCAACTTAATAAAACTCCCAGTCACAGCAAAAGAATGCTATATATAAGGACACGTAACAGAAATAAAAAACTGTATCTGTTCACAGATGCCAGATTCTCTAACCTGACTACCCACATAACAGAAGTCTGAATTAATTCAGGAAACATTCCCTCCCTGAGTTGATCAAGTATGCTTTTCTAAAAGATGTGCTTTCATCCAAGAAGGAAAAAATTCTACTGTTCAAGCAAGAATTAATTTGGAAAAGGCCAGTGGCCCCAGTTAGTCCAAGTCATTTTAAGTAAAATTTAAAATAAACCCCAATTCTTTTTGAGATTAAATATTAGCTATCTCCTGAAATTTAAAACAACATGTCAACAATAACAGAAATTATTGCTAGAATTTGAGCCATTGAAAAGCCTCTTACTTTAAATCTCAAATTAATTTTAAGAAATTACTGAAAGAAGACTTAATTATAAAGAGAGAGTCACTTGAAAATGTGCCAGTGTGTAGCTCATATATGCAAGGTAACTGAATGTGTATATTTTGTTGTTCATAAAGCCTGAAGAAAGAGGAGACAGTCCACTGTCTTCAAACTACATTTACTATTTATTTACAGTAGCATAACAAAGACATCTCCTATTGGTAAATATTTTAAAGTAAGAATAACTTTAAAATACAGAATTATTGGGGGCTTTTAAAATGTTTTGCTGTTATAAAGTTTTTCATACACCAAGACACTGAAACTAAGAGACCATGCAAAAACACTTAGTTAAACAAGATACCCAGAAAAGAACCCTCTGAAGGACCAACTCCCTGTCTACACATTTCAGCTTGTGATCGACTAAGGAAAGAGTCAGAAGAGGACAGTATGATTTAAAGCAGGAAGTGAGCTTTCAGTGTCAGCTGCCGCCTTGGGATGCCACAAAGCTCTAAGAGCAGAGCAAGACAAAATATGTACAAGAACATAGCAGAGATTTAGAATTCAGGACTAGATTTGAAGTTTAACAACGAACTTGCAGTGAGAATGTTTATGAAAAAGCCAGACTATAT
Organism: Peucedramus taeniatus; assembly: GCA_013400575.1. Lineage (NCBI taxonomy): Eukaryota > Metazoa > Chordata > Aves > Passeriformes > Fringillidae > Peucedramus > Peucedramus taeniatus. The sequence continues at coordinate 256,319 of WBNO01033422.1, forward strand.
TAAAAACAATTAAGGATGGCAAAATCTAGCTTTATGCAAGTCAAATATTCCTTCAGTTAGTGAGCAGTCCCACAGCAATCAATGCAGAGGTATTAAAATAACACCATCACAACTACAAGAGGCACTGAAACATCATGCATACCAGCAAAATATACCTGCCAAGCCTACAGATTTTGACAGAAGGCAACCTCTTTTACCAGCCATCTACATCTACCAATTGTAGATCAGCTGATAAGTAAGTTTGACAATGTCCCAAAGCAAAAGTATTGCATTTGGGAGGAATTTCATGTCATATGCCCTGCCATCACCAGGAAGTTAATTGTTTGCTGTGCTGTGCCCTTCCCCAGCAAACGAGTCCCCCAGGTAAAGGACAGCCCAGCAACGCATTTTTAAGAGGCTGGTGAGTTGAGATTTGACTCAACTCTCCATAAATTCAGCTTCATTTATTAATTCAGGTGTCCTGACCCTGAACTCCTCCCAGCAGTACAGTGCAACATAAAGCACTCACAAAGTATCTGCCAACACAAGAAGGAACAGCAGCTCTTGACTCTGACTCGGACTGGCAGAGAATCTGGAATCATCATTCCTCTTTCTACACTGATGCTGAAAGAACAGCCTACCAGACTCCCACCTACTCTCCACCTCTTTTTCCTGACTTACAGCAAAAAAAGTCAGATATTACAAATTCCCTGGCACAGCCTGAATAATGCTGATGGGTGCTGCTTTCACACCACAGGAAAACCCATGTAACCATATAACAGCCAAGAGGAAGCATCCAAGAAACATTTCCTAAGTTCAGGGACTCATTCTTCTCAGACATCCTTTTGCAGTCTGACTTTGTGTAAGAGCAGGGTAGAAATCATCTTCATTTTTAGCCCCACATTCCCACAACTTTTTCTACGTGCACAACATACATCACAGAACAACAAAAAATCTGCACTTAACCTGCCACATGGAAGTCATGGGACTTTTGGGCAGTGACAAAACCAGTAACAGCTGGAACTGATAACAACAGGAGAAGCATCTCGCCAAACTGGCTGCACAGAGTGTTAAGAGCTCCCTGCTGAACTACACTGCTACTGAAAGTAACATAGAAAATAGAAGTTCAGCCAAGAGACAGTGTGGTTGCTCAACCAGTCCCAGACTAGAAACTGCTTGAGTCTGCAGCTTCATCTACTCTATAACAGCAGTCACTTGCAGATGGCAATCTATTAGAGTGTATGTCCACAGTTCAAAATTCAGGTAAACTCGCAAAGACAAATAGCTCAAACAATAACTCACTAAACACTAGCAGGGCCAGAGCTGTGTTGCCTTTCAAACCACAAACTTAATAGAATGCAGATACATGACTCCTGAAGATCTATGGAAAAGTTTTCAACTACTATTAAATTTTCAGTGGAAGTGTTTGACACTTATCTCACCATCATTGTGATAAGCCCTCTCCCACTGCTATCCTCTAACAGACATATACATTCTTCTGTAGACTCCACTCATATTTAAAAGGCAGGGACAACTATGCACCTGGGCTTCCAAAACTCCACAGCCACAAATAGCTCCTTAAGTTGCATCCTGACTGTTGAAGAAATTTGAAAGAATTTTGAAAGAATTCATTCTCAAACTCTTTACTAAACTGCAGCAAAGCCTGTATTAACTTAGGGGTGAAAAGCATATTCTACATAACAGCACCATAACATTAAATACCAAAATAACACAAACAGTTACGAGAATTTAATTAATCTATACTCAGATAATCCTTCTCTCTTCCCTCCATCTCTACAAAAACTCAATTAGCTAGTGCAAATGTCAATTTCCTACTTTCCTACTAAGCACTTCTCAGTAGCTCTTGAAGAGACACAAATACTGATTTTCAGAAAAATACTGACAATGAACTACAGGCTACTGGAGTAGAAAAATTGTACTCACGTCTGACAATTGTGAAATAACACATGCTCAAAAAGGATTTTTTTTTAATATGTTTTTAATGCAACTTACTTGAAGTTTTGCTAGCTGAGCTGTGCGAGACACTATTTTGTTGTAAGGGTCAACAATTTTGACTCTAATTCTAAAAAGAAGAAGAGAAAATTATTTATGGCAGTGTTAATAAATATCATTATAAAACATAAGGATTTAGACTTTCTAATTGCATAATGAATGTCATACCTATCAACAGTGCTTTGCAGAGCACCAATTCTAGTTTGCATCATTTGGAGGACACCTGCAAAATAGAGCAGATTTTTTACATCACTCATCAATTATAAAAACATCAGAAAAGTATAGACAGAGTTTTTCTTCAAATCATAGTAACTACTGCAGACTACTTTAGCATAAACTAAAAACAGTTTCCCCCTTTATAAAAGAGCATCAGAGAGACCAAAATTAGTAAGCATATTGGGAAATAAAATGAGCAGGTCACTGACTGAATGTTATGGAAAATGTATTGGTAGAGAACATAAACCCACAGAATAAATATCACTCCAAAATCCATCATTTGTGAAGTTTCAAATAGTATTTAGAGGATGCTACTTTCTAAAAGAATGTCGATCAGGACTGCAGTTCAAATTATATAACCTGGTATAAACACCTGGACATGATATATAAAATGGCACAACATATTTAACACTATTTAACATAGTGACTAGGACAAAGAGGACTGAGAAGATTAACAATTCTATTTCAAGGTTTTCTTCCTGGCCATAAGGGTCTTTAGCAAAAAGTAAGGTATCAATGTCATTGTTAGGTCATCTAATTTAGATTACAAGCAGAGCAAACTACCCTAATCATGTTTGTTCCACATTAGTTTGGCAAAGCAGCACAAGGAAGGCCAACAAGCATGCCTGTTCTTTTCTTGGTAAATTGCAAACAAAGTAGTAGGGGACAGGAGTCATTTTTGCAATACAGAATCAGCCTGCTGAGAATTTAATTAAGTTAGACAAACCCAGGCCTATGAAATTATTTTTGTTCCAGTTACTGTTAGCTTTCTAAAACATACTACATTTTTGTAAAGCCCTGTTTACAAGCATGCCATCATTAAATCAGATAAAACTGCAGCATGATACAGTAAGATGGAAGACAAACAAAACTACTACCAATAGTTATATTCAGGTTGTTCTGTACTGTGACTGTGTATCACTCATTTTATATATATATGTAAAATCTCATCTTCTCCATATTTCAGAACTATTAACTTAGCTTAATGACAGGCTTGGGTGTTCACTGTTATTTATACATGGTATGGCACGCAGCAGATCATGAGGATGAAAATATGAGATACAGTGAAAAGCTGGCAAAATAGGCTGCACTGTCTACCCTACATTGCAATAATGGGGGAGGGCCAGTGGCACAACATCGCTGCATCTATGTTTGTAATAGTGCTATTAAGCATACAACTGCCCTCTTCCCAGAGGACAGAATAAGGATTGGTGAAAAGGCACTCTCCCCTCTGCACCTGCTGTGGAAGATACACGATGATACAATTTAGCCTAATCTTAAAGTAACAGGTAGCTCAAGATACTCACTCAACTACCCATAGACAGAAAAGAATTTGCAGACCAGAGCTGTGCACCACTAAAAAAAGTGCACAGGCCTAAAAAAGAAAAGACTCTGCAAGCTGGGTGTACCAATTTGGAATGTTTAATGAGATTCACTTTCACACATCCAAATGACTAGGCATACTGTGAATTAGCTCCATAATCTTCACTTGCTAACATACTTGATAAATATACCAAGAGCTATGCATTTCTAACTTCACAATTTAAAAATCTGTTGGCATTCATCTTTTCTTTTTCTTACGAATCTTGACTCAGTGTTTCCTTTAAAGCATAACCCTAAATAAATGGAAAAATTTCAACAAATTTGAGGTGAATTGAATTTTATTTTTACTTTGCCATATTAGTTGTAAAACATGAATTATTTACCTTACAGAAATGTTTCCTAACTGAGTAGTTGTTTTGAAGTACATAATTCTTTCCTCAGAGCAATTTTAGGAAGAAATGCCTTCAGAAACAATCATCATTTCAGAAAACAGAATTCTACTGAGCACAAATTGCTGAAGATTGTTACTGGGAGGTATTTATCTCACAAGATTGACTACACATTCCTGTCTACTTCTTATTTGGAGAATGACACATATTTCAGCCTTTTATACTGAATTCTCCAACTGTTTAAAAAGTTATTCAGGAGCTACCATTACTAGATTAAATAGCCATTTCTTTAATTTTACAGCTATATGCAATTACTGACACAAAACAGTGTACCCAAGCAGCTTCAAAGACTAAGGATATTACTATCAGTAACCAGAAACTCTGCTTATGCCAAAACCTGAAAGCAGAAAAAGGAACAAAGATAAATTACTTGTCAAGTTACAAAGGGGAAAAGGGTACATGCTATAGAGATTCTAGCATGTTACAGAGGTAAGGATCTGTCTGCACAAAAAAAAACACCACAGTATAAAACCATATGACATTCTCAGCAAAGTGAGAAAGAGCAGCATGGCAGGTTTAATGAGCTCCTGGCACGAGAACAATATACTGCAACCATCTTCTATACAGAATCAACAGCTGCTAAGCAAGCCTTTGAAAATCAGCAGTTTATGTTAAAATCCACGTCTCCAAGAGTGGAATAAAACAAAGGTATGTACTTAACTTAGTAGCCCTTCACTAATAAAAAATATCTCAACATGGTTTAGATTATGTGTTATAGTCTCTTTGGTTAAGATGTGCAAGCTATGCAACACATGCATGTGCAACAGAAAATTGGTGCTTAGGGCAAGAGACACCTACCAATGTTGCAAGAAAATTGGGCTTATTTAGAAAAATATATTTAAAGGTCAAAAAAGGCTTTATTGCTAAAGTTGCTCAGAACATTATCAAAATACACTTTCCAATGAAGCAGCTACTCCAGAGAAGTATCAGCCAAATCTCCTTGGAGCTCCATCTACTGACGTAAAAATAAAAATAAAAAAGCTGCCACACATTACTCCTCAGAAATGAGATCTGGAGCTTTAACATTAAGGGCTGAAGTTGGCAGTGAATGTGCTCCCTGCACAGATCCTAAAAGTACTTCCTCCACTGTAAGGATAGCCAGCATCATAGAACAATATTTACCTTCCAGGGATTCGATTCCAGTTGCTTGGGCCAACAGATCTTCATGTCTTGCAACAACCTTAAAAAACCAACATAGAAATCAAGAGAGGAAAATGGGGTCATGAGCCTAAAAGAAGTATTAACTATGTCACCATCATTCCTACATTAGGTATTTAAATATCAACATCCCTACATTAGCCAGATACAGGAAAAAGCAGGTGCATCTTACAGGAGAAAGGCTTTTAAGAACACAAGGTTTTTTAACTCACAAAAGCAGTAAGCTCAGAATGAGAAGAGGGTCAGTAATTAATCAAGATGTGCAGCAGAACTGACATCTTAATTAAAGCCAGTAGAGCTATCACATTTCAACACACCCTCATATGTAATAATAATTGTAAATGTGAACTTACTAATCACACCATAATAATGTATATTCTTTTTTTTTTTTCTATTTATGACATTGATAAACTAGTTCCCAAAGAACTTACTAATTGGGGCAGGGGGAGGGAGGAAGCAGGTTTTGAAACTACACACAAACTTAGCAAGTGTTCTCATTGCAATGTCTACTATGGAATTATGATTTCTGCACAGAAAAAGTCTTCTATCTCAACTCAAAAGCCTTTCTGAAGGTGCAGAGGTGTGTTAACATAGGTTATATCTGCCTAGCTAAAGGTAAGCCTTAGGGCTTCTGCTACTCTTCAGTATACGATGTGAGGGTGCAAGTTCTCCCTATCTTCTCACAATGCCATGCTGAAACATGGCCTCAAGTGTTTACGATAGTTGACACAATCATTTGAAAGGAGTCTTCCTTCTTACAAGGAAGAGTAAAACAGCACAGTTATCACAGTTAAACAGTGATAAGACTACAAAAACTTTTTGCAAATGGTGCTGCCTGGTAGGAGCATTGAGTGTGGGCTTAACTGAGTTGTCAAACTCACTACAAGTTTAGCTGCAAGTTGTACCTTAAGTAACTGCATGCAGAGGACACTGGGCAATTTCAGAAGTTAGAAGCTGATAAGATTACTAAGTTTTTTGAGTAGTTTATATCAATCATCCCAGAATAACAGGTATGCTTAAAACTTACTTGTAAATGCAGCTCTTTATCCAACTGACTAATACCTTGAGCAAGTTTAGCCAACTGCTCAGCTATCACAGCCTGATGGATGGACTGGGAAGTGTAAGCTTTCACATCAAAGTCTTCTCTGAAGAAGTCAGCGTAACATTCTGAAAAAGGATTTAGGGTTTTAGGGTTTTATTTTCATGGTTTAGAAGAATTAAATAATATTTATAGCTCTACATGTACAGTTCTCTGACCTTCAACTTCTTCAACAAAATAGTGAATGTTCTCTATATTACATAGTGCAAATGCCAGAAGAGACCACAATCATAAGAATCAAGTCTGGAACTGGTAACTGGGGCTCGTGTTTGTTTTGGGGATTTTTTTTTTTTTTTTTGCAAATGGTGATAAAGTCACGTTTCTTTATTCCCCACACCCTTCTCTTGAGCAGAATACACTAAAAAGTATCAATACCTTCTTTTCTCATACTTTACAGTGTAACCAGGGTGAAGCTGTTGAGCCTGTACTCGTAACCAAACCCACCAGACAGCTGCAGATCACTGACAAGCAGCATGAGACAAAACTTCGTGAAACCATACCGGATTTCGACAACGGTGTGAGTTTATAAAACAATTGTGAAATGGAACTGCAATTATGACTCTGGATCAAGCAAGACCAGAGTTCCCAGACAACTACACTTAACCGAGCACCTTCCAGTGCAATTTTTTTCTTTGGCAGCAAAGCCTCTCCTTCCAGGGAAATTTTTTTCTTTGGCAGCAAGCGAGCCCCAGCGCACGCTCCGCACACCCGCGGTCCCTCCCCGCGCCGGGGCACTCGCTCCTCCGCCCGAACTTCCCGGGACTCGCCGGCGCGGGGCTCCCCCGCCCGCCCGGCCCAACGCCGCC
>WBNO01033422.1:263419-276352 GCA_013400575.1 Peucedramus taeniatus
TGAGCGGGGCCGCCGGGAGCGAGCGGGGCCCGCGCCGGGCCGGGGGGAGGCCGTCCGGGGGGAGCCCCTTCTGGGATGGGCCGTACCGTGAGGGGCCGTGCCGGGGGAACCCCTTCTGGGATGGGCCGTACCGTGAGGGGCCGTGCCGGGGGAACCCCTTCTGGGATGGGCTGTACCGTGAGGGGCCGTGCCGGGGGAACCCCTTCTGGGATGGGCTGTACCGTGAGGGGCCGTGCCGGGATGGGCTGTATCGTGAGGGGCCGTGCCGGGAAGGCTGTCCCCTGTACCCTGCGGGGGAGAAGCGTCTGGCCGGACGCTTCACCAGAACGCAGGTGCTGTGTAAACTGTGCTGCTCTGCAGCATGGCCCCTCAGAAATAGCTGAATGACGAACGTTTCAGACGCTGTTTTGTTTTTCCAGATGCTGAAAGGACTGTTAATTACACATGATTGATGACATCAGAGAAACTAAAGAATGCCAACTAAAAGATCCCATGGATTTGTTTCATTCTGGGCAAGTTGTAAAAATATGTGCCCCTATGGTCCGCTATTCAAAGTAAGTAACTGACATGTCAGCTGTTTTCGGTGTATTTTCTCTGTTTAGAAACTTGTTTCTCAAATTTATTGTGATTAAAAATGGATTATTACCTTCTTCTCTTTTATTTAAGACAGAGACAGACAGATGTGGGACGTGTTTTATTTTTCACACATATTTTCATCACAGATCTACACGTATAATACTCGCACATTCCCACAATACTGCATGTTAGAACAGCATTTTAGGATAGCTAATCAGAAAAATGCCTTAACTATTTACCTCTTAATCTTCATGTGTCTGCAGGTTGGCTTTCAGAACCTTGGTTAGGAAGTACAGTTGTGATTTGTGTTACACACCAATGATAGTGGCAGCTGATTTTGTGAGATCTGCAAAAGCCAGAGACAGCGAATTCACAACAAACAAAGGTATTACTTTTAATAAACCATTGCCTCGTCAGAGTGTTTTATGTGGTCATAAGCCAAATTGACCAGGTGAATGAAGTGGGTTACACAGCTCGACATCTGTTAACAAGTTAGGTATGCTGTCTGATCATAAAGCTACAGAAATATTCTAAGTGAGAGTAAGCACAGTCCAGTGATAGTGGGTCAAATGAAATAGTGGAAAACCTTGTCACCACCAGAAATCAAAGCCTGCAAAGTGATTTATATCTGTGGGGGTTGACCACACATTCCTCCTTCATTCTCCCAGCAGCATAGGGGGAGAATAGGAAGAGCAAATGAAAAAAAAATTCATTTGTCAAAATAAAGGCAGCTTAATATGTAAGGGAAAGAAACAAACAAATTATGAAAAGGCAATCACTTCCTACTAGCAGACCAAGGCCCAGCAAGTCTCCAAGCAGTAGCTGCTCTGGAACAAAAATTCCATGTCCCAACCCATTTTTTTACTTTCCCTATCATTACAGTTTCCTTGCTGAGCTTGATGTTATACAGTATGGAATACTCCTTATTCCTATTTGGGTCAGCTGTCATAGCTTTGTCCACTACAAACTTCTTGCCCACTCCAGTCTGTTGGGGGTAGGGGGAAGCAAAGTGAAAAAAACAGTTTTGACACTGTGCATGTACTTTGAGACAACAGCCAAAACAACTGTGAATTATCAACACTGGTTTTATAACAAAATCCAAAATGCAGCACCATACAGGCTACTATAAAGGAACTTCAACTAAATTCGACAAGTAACTCCATCACAGCTAGACCAGGGATAAGATGGCAGTAAGATTCATTCTCTAGGAATTGTGTCATGTGTGTTTCAGAGACAAACATTTAACTCATCCAGGAGAAGTTTTCTAGTCTCTAGCAAAAATCAGTGTTACTAAAGGTGAAGAAAGTAATAGACCAGGCATTGATACAGCGGAGTCAAGGACTGAAAAAAGAAGAAGTTTCATATTAGCCAGACTGGAAAGTGGAAGGGGCTGTTGTTGGATGACTCAAGATATGAGTGCAAGAAAGCACAAAAGAGACCAGAGGTTTAAGCATGGCTGGGGTTGAGAGGGAGAAGCAAGGCTTCAGGCATGGTACAGAAACATAACCAGGACTCCTATAAAAAGAAAAAGTATGAGGACTTGTACAGTGTCATGGCTTGTAAAGAGATCTGAAGTATGTGGGAAGAGGTGATGAGAACGATACAGATCTGTTGGCATGAAGTGGCTGCAGCAGAACAGTGTGACAGGGAATGTACGAGCACAGGCTGCAACTGGAGGCATGAAAAGCACTGCTAACCTGCAAGTAAGATCAGCATGTAGGGTCTATAAATTGGGATGATTTAGTCTATTCAGGCCACAGAATTTGTGGTTTTGTGGTAAATGTATATGTAATAGGAAAAGAGTATTTCACTGTTTTAGCATTGGCTATGTATTATGGTGCATTATTCAAAAAGAACAGAGCAATTACAGAGAAAATTCGCATTGGAAGGCACAGGTAGACCCTCTTATGAGTTGAATGCAACTTAAAAAAAAAAATTAATAACTCATTGTATGTAAAAATAAATTAGTAATAACTGACTCAAATATATATGGTTCAAAGCTCCACAGTTACTAGTTTGCCCCCCTTGAATTTACTTACACTTCTGACCTACACAAAGTGCCGTGGCATTGAAGTTCAACAGGTCAAATATGGAGTGTATTCTGGGGGGTGCTGGGACAGGGGAAGAGGAGATAAAATGTTTTAGTGTTGTGAACATTTTTTCCCTACTCAGTTGTTTTATGCTGCCCTTAATTTTACAGGCCTGTAAAACATTCTGCCTCATGCTTTGACCAGATTATAGTATTTACATTATTGGCATTTATATTTTTGTGTGGTTTTATGTTTAACTTGGTGGCTGTTTCGGGATTTTGTCTTCTCATTAGTGGAGTAGGTTTGCAATTTATGTTTTACATTTTCTTTTGTATTAATGTTTCTTTTTTGTGTATTTCTCAGAGGTAGGTGTTTTTTGTGGCTGCTGCCAAAAATTTTTATGTGGCTAGACTCAGTATTTTTATTACTTAATGCTCAACAAAGAGAAACTAGGCATGTGGGCTTATTCTCACATATTAGGTATAACAATGTAAATCTCTTCAGCTAGAGCACTGTATTAAAAGGACATTTTTGAAAATATGCATGCAATTTTTTTTTTGCTTGCTGGACTTTTAGGTAACTTCTAGAAGTGTCTCAGCTTGATTGAGAGGGTAGCGGTGGCCTTTCTTACTTAATCGTCACCATTTCAATAACTATTTATTTTCCTCTAAAACAGAAGAATGTTCAGAAAGCACTTGTGCTCTCATCAGTACAAGAAGTGCGCTTGTTTTGTGCATTTGTTGGATCATCTCTTTCCATCAGTACTCAGATATCACGCTGCTTCTTCTTAACTACAGCAATTGTTTATATGGAAAGTGAATGCTGAGACTGCTTGAGATATTTGAGATGCCTTTAATGTAATGCAGTAGCTGTAAAAGAGGAACTCATGTTCCAAATGACCATCTGGCTCTCTGCAGGGGCTTAGTAAATCACAAGTAGTTCAGCAGACCCAAGCTGAGGAGCACTGGCACTTTGGTTTCTAACTAGAGACAAAGCTGCTAGAGCTGCTTCTGCACACGTGTACTCATTCCAATTCTGCGTGTCACGTTGTGGACAAAATCCAGCCATGTTGGCACAGAAAAGGAAAATGATGGGCTGGGATGAGGAAGGGCAAAGCTTGTGGGTGTTTTAGTTCCTTCCTGAAGGATTGGTTCTGTATGAAGGTTTCCCACCTGGCAAGATAGACAGCCATGTGAGCACAGCAAAGGGGCAGCATGCAGACAAGGGGCAGGCTAGGAGGGGAAGCATGAAGGCTGCTGAAAATTAGAGAATACCTAGTTTCATAGATGGTCTTTATGAAAGATTAGCAACTGACCAGTGTCAGTCAGAAAGTGTATGTTAAACCAGCAACTGTGTAGTAAACCTAGGTATACTATATATTTGTATACATAGGTATACAAATATAGATTTGTCTGAATTCCCACCTCTGTTAATAGACATACTCACTTAGTAAGTAACCCCTGGCCATCTACCTTTGTTTATTTGTGATTGAGGGCTTACAGAATCACAAAATAGATGAGCTTGGAAGGATCTCTGTAAGTGATGTTATCCAGCCACCCTGCTCATGCAGGGTCACCTATACCTGGTTGCCTGGACCATGGTCAGACAGCTGTACAATATACAAAAAAAAGCATTCAAAATGTAGAACTCATTCTTTTTATTTTCTGGGAATTTTTAAATCTCTAAATATCTTTTCATTGGCATAGGTGATCACCCACTGATTGTTCAGTTTGCTGCTAAAGAAGCACAGGTTTTGTGTGATGCTGCCCATATCATCTGTCCTTTTGCAGATGGAATAGACCTAAACTGTGGCTGTCCTCAGAGGTAAAGTTTTGAACAAGCTGGGTAAATATGGGGAAATAATTAAGAGAGTAAAGAATGCTGGTCTTCCTTTTCATCAGAATTTCTATCTTAACCTAAAAATAGATTTCAGGAGAGTAAGAGCTTTTTAACCTGTCAGAAATGTCTATGTGCTAAGGCACTGTTTTGAGTGCTCCCAGATGCCTGTCACCATGGTGAGACTGGGAAAAGTATATGTATTTGCCAACTTGCCTTTTTTAATTTCTGAGATACTGAGTGTTGGCTCAGAAATGTCCATACCTTCTCAACAGCTGTTAAATGTGCACTACCAAAAAGAGCTTGCTGCAAATAATTTGCAGAGTGTTTTGAATCATGATGTAGCAATTTCCAGAATAATGAGGCAAGTCCGTGATGTCTCAAACTTCTGCAAGTGAAGGATAGTCTTTAAAATAAAATTATACAGATAAAGTACTGAAAATAATTTCTTCCATCTTTTATTAAATGTATAAGTATAGTGAATTAGTGATGTACTTCTCACTTAAATTGATAAAGATTTTGTCTTGTCTTGACAGTGAAACAAAGTAGTAAGATTCTTCCTAACTGGTTCAGTTGAGAGCCATCTATTACATGTGTGTCAGGCAGTCTTTTTCTAAATGAAGACCTGAAAAATGCAGGAAAGTAAAAGATAGTATTACAGTGCAAATACTTAATTTCTTTATTCTAATTAGGTTTTATTGACCTAAAACTATAGTATTTGAGAAATCCTTTCTGGAGAGATCTGAGACTTCTGCATATACTTCTGTATTGGGGTTTTTTTAAGCTAACTACAGTTAAGTATGTCAAACTGTCTGTTCCTTTTAGGCCAAAAATACATGCCTTACATTTGAATCATTTGTTTCTTGTGTGAATTAGTTTCGAAATAACAAAAGTTGATGTACTTTAATGTGCCTTTATAAGAAAAAATATTTTTAAACTGCTGCTGTTAAGTACAAGCAAAGGTTATTTCTGCCAGTCAGAAAAGTGAGACCAGAATATCACTAAAATAATATCCTCTCTTGCACTTCAAATAATCCTCCTTTTCAATAAGAAGTTTTCATCTATTTAAAAGAAATCCGTGACAAAGGGGAAGGAGAAACATCAAATTATTTCTTTTATGCATGCACTGTAGATTAAATTTTAATTTATCTTCCTTATGAGTCCGTTCTGTGGATGGAAAATTGAACTTTAAGAGATTAGTAACTCATCTAAAGTTCTAGTAGCACAATGGAGACTGAACCAGGATTTAAAAGCTGTACCAAACTGCAAACAAATAATTGCTCTACAGCCAGTACTCTGTTTACTTAACCACACATTATGAAGGTCATAATGAAAGAAACTGATGTATGTGACTGATGTTGGTCTGCATTTCTTCAAATGTAGAATATAAACGTTCTTTTTCTTTTAAAGATGGGCGATTTCAGAAGGCTATGGTGCTTGCTTAATAAATAACCCTGAGCTTGTGAAAGATATGGTGAGACATGTACGGAATCAGATCGACAACCCTAAATTTTCAATATCTATTAAAATAAGGTAGGTCTAAATTAAGTGCTGCGGCTTCTCCTCGCCGCCCCGAGGCAGGAATCCGGTTCGCTCGCCCCTTTGTGGCGGTGGGAGCCACACGAGAGGCCACCCCAAAACCTCCCCTGAGGCTTCGGTGGCGGTCAGGGCAGCTGGGTGGGTTCAGCTGCAGAGAAAAGCCACCAGAGTCCCGAGATAAAGGAAGCCAGGAGCCGGACACTCCGTCAAGGTATTCCAAAGAGTTTTAATCTCCTTGAAGGAACAAGACGAAGTGACCACACCCAGGCTCAGCAAGAGCTTTTCAAACCTCTCACTCGGGGAGGTGGGTACAACAGCCAATGGGTAGTTACAACAGGGATAAGGATATGTTTCACTAAACCAATAGGGAAAACATAGGGGTGGGAGAAAATCCACACAACAAACCATACACGGGGGACACGGTGATTGACTAAGAAACCTCGAGAACAAGCTGGGCAGGGAAAACTTAATTGACATGAAGGGGTGCAGGACAACTGGGAATGACTTAGCAGAAACGGGGGGAAAGGGGGGATGAGCAGGTTGATGGACACCCCGAGTGGTGGGAAAACTTGGACAAAAACCACTATAAGGGGAAGGGACAGGGGTAACACGGGGCAAACCATAACTTTTACAACCCTCTCAAAATACAACAGCGAGAGAGGCAAAATCAAACAAAACACACACCACTACAAAGTGCTATTTGTGGTACATGGAAGAATCCTTTTTTTTTTCTTAAAGAATTTAGTGTAATAGTAAAAATATTTATAATTCTGTTAATGAAATACTACACATTATAGTAATTTTCTTACATGTGAAGACTGATTTTTTGACTCAGATGTCTGGGGCAAGTAATACAAAACTTAGAACCAGCATAGCCTTTGACTTCTTACCCAGATAACATACTGTGAGCTAGAGTTCTCTTGCAATCCAAACAACATAAAAGTACAAGTTAAAAGATTAGGACTTCTATAAAAGAAAAACAATTCATAGTCTGTATCATCACAAGGATTTGCTTTGTGAGCTATTAGAGAGCAGAGCCGCAGTTGCGGTTGGGTATAAAGGGATGGGTAACAAAACTGGGAACTGGTCCCAGTTGCTATAAGGAATACATTCTGCTTCCCTACATCAGCTTCTGAACTTCTGTAGACTTGTTTTGCATTGCTTTGTATGCAGCCCAGAGAAGAGAAGGCTCCAGGGAGACCTTACAGCAGCCTTACAGTACCTAAAGGGAGTCCACAAGAAAGATGGAGACAGACTTTGTACAAGGGTGTGATGTGACAGGACAAGGGGGAATGGCTTCAAACTAAAAGAGGGCAGGTTTAGATTAGATACTAGGAAGAAGTTCTTTACTGTGGAGGTGGTAAAGCCCTGGAGCAGGTTGCCCAGAGAAATTGTGGATGCCCATCCCTAGAAGTTTGTAAGGTCCTGGGCAAGCTGGTCTAGTGAAAGATCCACTACCTCCCCATAGCAGAGGAATTGGAACTGGATGGTCTTTGAGGTTGCTTCTGCCCTAAACCATTCTATGATTCTATGACCATTCTTGATCCATTATTTAACCACATATCCTATGTGCCTTTTGCTATTTGTCATCAAAGATTCAGCTCAGTTTACAATCCTTTTGGAAAGGGGAACCATTATAGATTGGATTGGTTTTTTTCCCCTCAAAATATGCAAAATCATGGCGTTGATTTTAGATTTTTTGGGTACCCTTGCTCAATCTCTATAAAATTACCATGCTTACTACAGACATGAGATATAATTGGGAAATGTTAAATTAAATATCAGTGTCCATACACTAAACTCCTATATCTTGAAAAAAAAACCCCAAAAATCAAACACTGTTTTCCAACGGTAATATTGTCTTTATACTGTTATTTATGGAAATCTGTGGTAATTCCTCCTTATGGGGGAATGCTTTTTAGGCCAGGAAATTTACTACCTACTGCTTTCATTCCTTGCAATTTTAGGATCCATGAGGACTTAAAAAGAACAGTTGACTTGTGTCAAAAAGCTGAAGCAGCTGGAGTTTCATGGATTACAGTACATGGGAGAAGTATAGAAGAAAGGCATCAACCTGTACATTATGATGCAATTAAAATAATTAAACAAAGCATGTCTATACCTATTGTGGCTAATGGAGACATTAAAACTTTGAAAGATGCTGAAAATGTTCATCACTTGACAGAAGCAGATGGTAAGATTAAACATACTCTATTTTCTAAGTAAACTTACCAGATTTCAAGGTATTTATTTTGAATGTAAGTAGAACATGATTTGAGTGCTCTCTCTGCCTGAGGAGACAAATGAAAGAGGATATTTTAGATGCCTTAAAAAACTCATAAGCAGAATCACTGGTAATCATCAGAACACTAGAGCACTGCTATTCAAAGCCACAAATAATTATTTCCGAGGCAAATTACAAAAGCTCTGTGATTAATTATGCTATCTCATCAGTCAGTAGTGGAGTTCAGGGGGACCTTCAGATACTCTGTCTCTTTATGGAGCTGATCATCTTTTCAAGAACTGTAAACTTCCACTTGGAAATCTCTACTTCCTGCACATGGGAGCAGATTTCTTACAGTAAGAACACCGTGGAAAAAGGATAGATATATTGTTAAGCCAGATGGTTAACTTGAAGGACACAGTGAGGCATTGCACTTTCATTTCAGTCATAAAATTTGGGGATTTTTTGCAGTTATTTAGTCACAATAGATTCCTACAACTGTCTGTGGTTTCAATACACTATGGAAATTTGGTATATGTACCTGAAAAGGTAATCTGTGTCCACAGACTTTGTGTTTTCCAGCTAGAGAAAAACAGGAAAGAGAACAGTACATGTGGCAGGTTTCTGCCAACACTGTTGCTGTTTAATAGCTACAATAGAAATTGAACCGAACCTCCATGCTGCTTACAGTGACTTTCTCCCCAAATACAGAGCAGGAAGGAAATGCATAACACAAAAAAATGTTTTCATAGTCCAGCTGACCTTCTTCAGTAGTAAAAATATTAATCATTCATTTTTTTCTCTCATGGACAATGACAAAAGAAATTTTTCATTTTTGATCATCCTATTTTTTAAGAAAAGACTGGGTGGGATAGACTGTATCTTGATAGTGCAGAAAAACAGAATCCCTTAGTTACAGAAAAATTGCAATAGAACTTGTATGGGTTTATATTGGATTAGAGTTGCAAATACACTTACACGCTTGTTCAAAATGATTTATTGCAGATCAAGAGTCCTAAAATGTACTTAATTGGGCCATTGAGCTCTTAGTGGAAGAAGGACAGTGAATAGACTGAGTTGCACAGAAAATTATTGGTCCTCTTGTGTCTTTCCATTGTAATTTTATGTTACAAAGGCAATAAATGTGTGTAATGAACAAGAACAAAGTACTAATTAGTTGCAGTTTCAAAAGAAGAGAATAAATGCTTCTGTGACCTGTGTTTTGTTTCAAAATTTCTGGAATGTGTTGATAGGTGTTGTAGATATTCTGAGGTTTGCCTTGTTCAATGGATTTCTCTGATACAGCTGTAATACTCATCCCTGTTGTTCTCCCATTACTATCTGTAAGCTTTGGGTGGGTGTCCTAAGGGGTGCTGTACAAAATCTACAGGAAGATTTAGCATAAAATTCAAACTAGAATGTAACTTACTGCTTTAATTTCCAATTTGAAGGTATAATGGTGGCTAGAGGACTCTTGGCAAATCCAGCTATGTTTGCAGGATATGAAGAGACACCTTTCCAGTGCATCCAGGACTGGGTTGACATTGCTCTCGAGCACGGAACTCCTTTTACGTGTTTTCACCACCACTTAATGTACATGATGGAGCGCATAACTTCAAAACAAGAAAAAAAAGTTTTTAATGTTTTATCAAGTACCTCAGCAGTACTAGATTACCTGAATGACCATTATGGTTTGGGGTAAATGAAAGTATGTTAGTCCTATGTAAACTTGTATTTTGCAGTTGTCGATGAACTGTAAAAGTTTTGATTGGGTTTTTACTTCTTAGACACATTTGTATATTATGTAAGTATTTTCAACACAGCAAAACATCATTTGGATGATACTTTATATTTTTATGTCTCCATTTTACACTCTAGAGAATATTCAAGATTCTACCAATGTGGAATTCTATTTACAAGGCACTACTGCAGAGAGGATTGATTATTGTAAGGCCCCAGTAATTTAATTTTTCACCAGATAATTGCTTAGAGCAATATGATTGCAAAACTAGGGCCTTTCTTACATTAAACCTCCTAAAATGAGGACTACTTATAGATAACGGCAGTAATTTCAGACCAAAAGAATACAAAGGGAGCAATTGTAGAAGTTCTTGCTTTAGGTAACATAAGCTTAAAGCCCATCATACTATCCTTTTTTTTAATTAGATGTTTCTTTTGCAGCCTAAAACCTTGTAACTTATTTATAACTTAGAAAAATTCCATACTTTTTATAGCAAAAGAAACACAGAATAGATAAACAATTATGGAAAGAAGGAAGAAGGAAAATGAAGAAGGAAAGAAGAAAAAAGGATAATGAAGAGATAGTTTAAGTACAAACTTAGCTAAATCTAAAGCACAAGACTTTTAAGTTCAATCTAACTAAATTCAGTTTTGTTTATCTACCATAGAATAATTGTATACAAGATTAAATCCCTATCATCTACCAAACCAGAACTTTTTAGGTCAAAGAAAAGCTGACAGATTCTCTCAGTGGGGCTCTTGCAGTCCTTTCTGCCTGCTAGCATGTTGCTTATCAAAGCATGACAGCCACTTGGCTTTGAATCGTTATATAGGAGTGAAATAGTGAAAATTAGAACAAGATAACAACATTACAGGCCAGCTGTATTTGTTCTGCAAGGGAAATTTCACAAAACTGTACAGTACAATTATTTGTAATCAAATATTTTTTTCTTTATATGTTTACACAGAAATTCATACCAAAAATTGCCGAATTTTCTGACTGTGACTGTTCTATGACTATACATGTGAATAGTTCCAAATTTTCTAAATAAATTACTTTGTTTTGTATGCAGTTGCAATTTTTTTTATTATACAGCAATCTGGAGGAGAGAAGCTTGCTTTTGATGCTACTCTCCAAATCTTTTCATAGTTCAGGTATCTTAAATTATCACAAATTTTTTTAATGCAATAGCATAAAATACTTGATCATTATTCATAATGAACATGTCTGATTTAGGCATATAAACAAAAGTTTGAAAGGCATGACCCAAGTCTCAAGTCCAGTTCGCTATTTAAGGCAGCAAAGTTACGTAACTCTTCTGATATGATCACCTTCCCAATGTGCTAACAAATGCAAAATGAGAGACATGCTTTGCTCTCCTAGGCTAATTGAGACAACCTCTGCAACCATTTTTGGTGTGTCTCCATTCCTTCAGACAACTATTTTTTCACTCTTCTGGATTGTAATGTTTTCTTGACATTAGTTGGGCACAATTCTGTATAGCATTCCAGGTGAATTTCCAGCAGTGTCTTCCGCAGTTAATACTGCTTCTAATACTTCACTTTTCCTCAACTAATATTTATCTTGTAAATTATGAGCTCCCAGTTTTAGAGCAAAACTTCTTACTTTCCAACTGCATGACTAGGTATTTTGTACTGCCAATTTTCCAGTATCAAGTTCATCCAGTTATGTTGCAACCCTGTTCTCCTCAGTTCTGAAATGCCTCTAGCCTCCTCTGAAGTAAAACTATGCAACTGAATTGTAGAAGAAAAGGATTTGTGAAAGTATTAACTAAGCCCTTTGTTGCCATTTTCTTAGTTTTATGATTTGGCTAGCAACTATTATATGTAGCAGATTGTCCCATTAGCCTCAAGGAGCAGAGAAGAATAATTTATTATATATAATCAACACAAAGGCTTTATTTTTTCTGTAGTAGTAGGATAATTGAATTTTAGAGGACTGGAAATACCTTGACCTATTTAGGAACTGAGTACTTGATGATTTTGAAGGCAGCAGTTGCTGTGCCTGTGTGAGATTAATCACAGAGATTTCTGCCTGAAGTATAAGACCTAGGATGCTCTTAATATTGGTAGTAATTATGGAGTGCTTAATCTGGCCTTTTATTTATAATAAAAGTCAATGGAAGTTCATCATCCCTTTTCAAGGGTGAAATGAATTGTTAACCTTCCATTCTGAATTTTGTATACATCTGAACATGCTTCACTGTGTTTCCATAGAATAAACTGCAAAGTTGGAGCCTTTAAGCCATACTTTGAACACCACACTGTTCCAATATACATAAATTGCTAAGGATGAGAGTTATTCAGCTACCAGTGTTGTTTTTAGAATATGGTCATATTTCTCATTTTAAGACATCTGAATATGGAAAAATACTAATTTCCAGTTTAAAATCACTGGATATAGTCCTTCTGCTGTATATGTTACTTTTAACATCACCAGGTGGTCAGTCTTTCTGTTTTCTAGTTTTTAAATGTTGTAACGTAAGTACAAATCAAGTAACATAAGATACAAAGCACTGTTTCCTATTTTGGGTTCTTTGCCTCCTGTAACTGAACCTGTTCTTTATGCTAAACCCCCCTGCAGAACAATATCATATTCTCATAATACCTCTATGTTTTTGCAATTTTCATCCTGCTGCAATAACCCCAGCACCCTCACACTGCCTATACAATCCCATTTTCTCAATTGCCTATTGTTAAATTTCTTAGGTCTCTTGGGTTGATGGTTGGGCAAAAGCAGTGTATGATAAGGCTGTCACAGAAGCCAAAAATAGAACAGAACAAGTTTAAACTTTCCTTTTGTTTCACAAGAGAATTAGTTGATTTCACTCCTAACCAGCCATTAATATACAGGCATTTCCTATTTCTGCTTCTGAATACTTTGTCACCTCCCTGATGGAAGAGGAAGGTATTCCTTTTAACTGTAATGTTTGAAGGTTTGTGAATTTTTTTCCATTAAAGAAGCCA